>PVJI01010631.1:0-59501 GCA_004026765.1 Micronycteris hirsuta | reverse complement strand
ATTCTGTGCCCCATTCCCACCCTCTCCCCCTACCACTCCCCTGTTGATATTCCTCCAAACCTCATATAACTCCCTTCAACATTTCATACAATAAAGGCTGGGTGGTGATGAACTTCTTGAACTTGACCTTATCTGAGAAGCACTTAATCTGCCCTTCCATTCTAAATGAAATCTTTGCTGGATAGAGTATTCTTGGATGGAGGTCCTTGCCTTTCATGACTTGGAACACCTCTGTCCAGCCCCTTCTTGCCTGCAAGGTCCCCTTTGAGAAATCAGCTGACAGTCTTATGGGGATTCCTTTGTAGGTAACTGTCCCCTTCTCTCTTGCTGCTTCTAAGATTCTCTCCTTATTTTTAATCTTGGGTAATGTCATTATGATGTGTCTTGGTGTGTTCCTCTTTGTGTCCAGCTTCTTTGGGACTCTCTGAGCTTCCTGGACTTCCTGAAAGTCTATTTCCTTCACCAGCTTCAGGAAATTCTCCATCATTATGTGTTCAAATAAGTGTTCAATTCCTAGTTGAGAGGAAGTCCGACAACCAAGGAATTAAAGAAGATACATTCATCCAGTCTGGTGAGTGGGGAGGAGCAGGGCAAAGGGAGAGCGCTCGGCGACCCTGCGGCAAGCCGGTGAGCAGACCGCAGGACCACGATTGGAGGGGCGGTTCCCGCATGGCTGCAGCACACCGAGAGACGGGGGTGCCTAACTGAAGCGCGGCCGGCACCCAGCTCATCCGGACCCAGCGGGCCGAAACTGGTGGACCGGGCAGGTCTGCATTCTCGTGCAGAGGGACCAGGAGAGAAAGCAGGGCACAACCCATCGGTGCAGATTGAGAGCACCTGTGGGGGGAGGGGGGGTGGAGCTGGAGGCAGGAGGAACTCCCGGCCTCACAGGAGAGTTCGCTGGGGAGACCCGTGGGGGATTGGAGCTGTGCAACCAGTACACTGACCTGGAGCGATCCCCGGAGCTGGCTCAGAGGGGCTCAAATCGCTTGCAGGAGGCGGTGTGGGTGGAGAGTGGAGAAGGCGCCATTGTGCGCTCAGGTCCCGCCCCTACAGGTTACTTCACAGCACAACTACCGGGAGCTTCCCTGCACAGGGGATCCCCAAGACTCCGCCCTCCTTACAGTAACAGGCTCACTGAGGGGAAACAAAAAAAATGGCCCAAAGAAAGGAACAGATTAATGCTCCAAAGCTAACCGACCAAGAGATAGCCAACCTATCAGATGCACAGTTTAAAACCCTTGTAATAAGGATGCTTTCAGAATTCGATGAAAAATTATCAAAATTGCTTGAACAAATGAGGAGAGATCTGCAGGGAACCAATAGAGATAAGAAGGAAACTGGGACTCAAATCAACAGAGTGGACCAGAAGAAAGAAAAAAACATCCAACCAGAAAAGAACGAAGAAACAAGAATTCAAAAAACGGAGGAGGGGCTCAGAAATCTCCAGGACATCTGTAAACGGCCCAACGTAAGGATCATAGGGCTGCCAGAAGGAGAAGAAGAAATCCTAGGAATTCTAGTTATATTTAGAAACTGTAGCCTACAACTACACTGACAGATCAAGTAAGGACTGTGATAGAAAGAGATATCAAGATGGTGTTTACATTTTTGGTCTGGATAACTTGGATGAATGAAATTGTCACTTCAAAAAGATAGGGGAGACTATAAAAAGAGAGCCATAGGAAGAATAATATTTATTTGCTTTTATATTTTTTTATTTTATTTAATTGATTAATAAGAGGATAGCAGGAGCTCAATTTTGGACATATAACTTTAAGATGGCTGTGTAAGAGGTCATCAAAACCATTTTAGCTTCCAAGATTCATGTAAAGAACTCACAGTATGCAGAATACAGCTGTACTTATGTCTAGGCTTTATTATAGCAAAAGGATACAAAGCAAATTAAGCAAAGGAAAAGACACACAAAAGGAAGTTGGGAAGAAATAAGATACCAGTTTTATTTAAGAGTTCTTTCCCAGTGGAAAAACACAAGACAGTGTTAATTCCTCCAGAAAAAAAACTGTGGCAACACACGCAAAGTTGTGAAAAAGAAAAACTCATTAGCCACCCAGAGCCCAACATTTTTATTGGAGATTGGTCTCAGGCATCCGCCCCCTGCGTCCACCAAATACCCAGACTTGCAGAAGGAAAGCACACATTCAGCATTGTATAATTTAGACGCAGTGAGTCACTCTTAGCAGTTAACTGTTGACTGGGAATACTCTGAGGGTCAAGTTCCCAGATGTCAGCCAATAGCCAACCTTGCAAGCAAACACTTCTGTGGATAGCAGTCTCAGTTTTGCTGTATTAACTTTTTTCTGCACAATGCCCTTTGGACTTCTTAATGTAGATGTCAAGCAGGCAAATGTCTACATAGATCTTGAGTTCAGAGGAAAATTCTGGGCTGAAAATACAAATTTGGAAATCATCAGTATAAAAACGGTATTTAAAGTAATGAGATTTTAAGGTTCCCTAAGGAGTAAAACAGTAAAGATCCACGAACAAGCTCTGGGGCTCTCTAACATTTAGTGGTCAGAGAAATAAGAAGGAACAGTTGGAAAGTGGTGGGGAAGAAATGAAAAACTAAGAAAGAGTGGATAGAGGAGAAAGATAAGAGAAGCAGGAGCCAAAGACATTCGTGAAGCAACAGGAAGAGAGTGTTTGATAAACTGCAACTTGAGTAAAGTAAGTGAGAAAGTATGATTGGGTTATGTTTTGATGTTTATAGATAAACTACACTTCTTATTCTGATACAATTTGGACATAATTAACCCATAACCTTGGCTTTCTACTTCTGGTGGTTGACAGTCCATAGAAATAGAGACCACAATCCTGATACTACTCCCTTGTCCCCATCAACCAGCCCTCAGCAAGGACTTAGCAAAGACAGTGACAGAGAAGCATGTCTTAAGAACATTCACGATCAAGTAGGAGGAGAGCTATCTGCATGTGAGACAACAGTCCAACCAGATGGAGAAGGAAGAACCAAGGTACAAGCTATTAAAGACCAATAGACATAAATTGCTTAGTCTAGTGCCTGGCACTGTAAATGTTGCTGTATTTATCATCATCATCATCATCAACAAAATCGTTAGCATTATCCAAGACTGATTTAGTTACATCGATTCTCACAAAAATAGAAATGGATCACAACATGATTTAGACTTTTGAGATTTTCAAAACCAGATGGGGCCCTATTCCAGACCAAATCCACTACTACATTCTGCTCTCAAATACCCTACACTTATTCTAATACCCCTGAAATTACTTATAATGTATTAATTTACAGAAATGAAATTCCATTTTTGTTGTGATTCTTGCCCATTTTATTTTATTTTTATTTTTATTATTGTTGTTCTATTACAGTTGTCCCAATTTTCTCCCATGGCTTTCCCTTTCCCCATCCACTCCCAGCTCCCACAGTCAATCCCCACCCTGTTGTCCAGGTCCACGGGTCATTTTTACCTGTTCTTGACCAGATTCTTCCTCTTCTTTCCCTCCTTATGCCTTTCCCCTCTCATGTCTGGTCACTGCCAATCTGTTCCTTATTTCCATGCCTCTGGTTCTATTTTGTTTGCTTGTTTGTTTATTCATTAGCTTCCACTTGTAGGTGAGATCATATGGTATTTGCCTTTCACTGCCTGGCTTATTTCATTTAGCATAATACTCCCCAGTTCCATCCATGATGTCTGATGTCTTGAAAGGTAAGAGTCCCTCCTTTCTTCATGCTGTATAGTATTCCATTGTGTAAATGTACCAGTTTTTTTTTTTTTAAAGATTTTATTTTTATTTCTTTTTAGAGAGAGGGGAAGGGAGGGAGACAGAGAGGGAGAGAAACAGAGAAACAGCAATGTATGGTTGCCTCTCACATGGCCCTCACGGGGACCTGGCCCGCAACCTAGGCATGTGCCCTGACTGGGAATCGAACCGGGTCTGCCTGGTTCCCAGCCCTTGCTCAATCCACTGAGCTACACCAGCCAGGGGTAAATGTACCAGTTTTTTGATCTACTCATTTACTGATGGGAATTTAAGCTAGTCCCAGCTCTATTTGTACATTGAACTGAGTAGGACTGTCCTTTGGACAACCTAAAATGATGTGAGTACTTCCTTAAACGTTGCACCGTAGGCATCTCACTTTATTCTAATCCCAATTTCAATTTTATTCAACTAATACTCCGATAGTACTCAATTAATGGTAGGTATTGGAATGATAAATGAAAGAACTAAAGAATCTGGACCTTCTATTAAAATTGTTTTTTCCCTTTTCCTGTTCCCCTCTCTTTCCTCCCCTTCTCTTTCTTTTCCTTGCTCATTTGTTTTTTTATTATAAGAATTTGTCCAGCATTGACTTTGGGCATTCAGGCAGTCAGGTAGACCATGAATCACTATAAATATTGATATATTTTAGAAAAATCATTTTGAAACTGTAAACTCCAACTTATCAGCGGATTATAACTTTCTATGATTTTTAATATAATAGGATGGAATAGTTTATATCTGGTAAGACTAGATGAGAAATGAAAAACATTAAATAAAATTTCATAGAGCATTTTATGTAGTAAAAGTAAAAACTGTTTCCTGAGGTTTTGTTTCTGAGTGTGTGTGTGTGTGTGTGTGTGTGTGTGTACTGGGCAGCAAGGAAAAGAATATTTCTGACTTTTTCATGGTCTAAGTCGAAAAACACACTGCAGAAAAATTTCAACAAATGATCATTTTGTAATGTAGGAGACCATTGTCTTTACAATAAGCCTAAACTGAAGTCACAAAGAAATAATAAACATGCAACATAAATGCACCTTCTGTGATCTCCACACAGTCTCCAGAAGCAGCAGACGGCCCACTGTAGGAGGCTTCATCCAGCTGATGCTATAATGCAGGGCTGTGCAGACATTTTCAAAAATTATAATTGCTTCATTTTATTATTTAGATTGGAGATGGTGAATATTTTCAATCCATAACATTAGGCTTAGCATTTTTATTCAATCCTCAGTGGATTTCTACAATTTTTAGCAGCATTTAGGGACATCTTAGGCATGATTATTACATTGTCTGGCTAGAAACACAATTTGAGGTTTTAAAGGAGACATATGCCAAATCAAATTCCCTTACAGGAGGCTCACTGGACATAAATTTTGCAAATCAGATTTTGTACGGTATCAAGCAGACACAAGAGCTCCCGGGAAGTCATCGGTGGGTTATAATACATGGAAAAAATCATGGAATTCCAGACTGGATGTCCAGGTATTCCTCCAAAGATTTGCTTCCTGGAAGTGTCTGAGATTCATCTAGCTTCAAAGTTTACAAACTGAAGTCCAGGTTCAAATGAGGGCTGTTGCCATGGTTTGTGTGCTTGATACAATGTTTTATAAATTGGAGACAATACTTAAAAATTAAGTATTGTGATTTCATATGGAATCTATATTCCTAGCTTCTCTTGAAAGAAAAATCAGGATATATGACAAGGGGACTAACGTTCCGTTATGACAGTAAGTAGCAGGGTCTCTGTAGAATCTGCCTTCTTTGTACAAGCAAACCTTCCCCAGCTGCTCCGTGAAAACATATGCACCTACATCTGCTTCAGTCACTTGCTTTACCTGTCTGGTCCCAGGAACATTTTAATTTGCTCTCTATAATCTAGCAGCATACATCTAATTAAACCAGGTAATTTGGAAACAGAGATGGATACTGTCAGAGGAATGAAGCCTGGGAGCTGATTTAATCACTAGTTTCACATTTGCCTTGTTTTATGTCCTAAGCGCATCCTGTCCTATTCATTATACGAGCTCAGGAAATGATTGTTGGTGGCTGTTTTACACATAAATACAGGTGGTAGTGCACAGCAACGACAACCAGAAGGCCACGGGTTCTGGTATAGGGGAGCTTTGCTAAATATCATAATAATATCAAAGTATTATGAGTCACTTCCCACACAAATACATCTATCACCTATGCTCTTAAATTTCCATGTCACCTCTCTATAAACTAAAAAAATCCAGATGTATAATTTTTTAGGCGCTACATTGAAAGACACTCAAGGAGCCCAAGTTACAATGTTAGAAGAATGCTTTCACCTTTAAAGTTTCTCAGACAAAGCTTTTACTCCTGCTCTACAGTCCAGAACTCATTTCCTTTATTCCCATATTCAGTTTAAATCCACCCCGTCCACATTGCTTTCCTGTCCTGAAGGCCCTGTTGACCTCCCTTCTCTTCCTGCCTTTTTCACTCTTGAGGGGCAGGACACTTGCTGTACACTCTTTTTCTGATTGTTTTTTCTGTATTGATTCATCAAATACATTTGTAAGGCAGTGTATAATGGCTATCAAGTTTATAAATTGTATAAAATTCTGTCCTTACCTTCATGGAAGCGGCGTTCAACTATATCTATCACCCATATCCCCACAGTTACCAGTTCAAAATTGAGCAAAGAATAGGCCCTAAGCAAATGCCTATTAAATAGATTATTGAATGCAGAAAACGAATGAGGTAATGAGATTATGAGTAAACAAACAGATGGATTTCTGTGTTCTTTGGATTGATCATGTGCTCAGTTTTCGGAATTTTACATTTGCATCATGATGTGACAGGCCACATTCCCAGCCACCAACTGCTCCAAATCTGAAAATGCTGTACCATGCTGCTCTATTCTGTGGCTTCTGTGGTAACACAAATAAGTCCAGATCAACCTAGCGTGAATAAGAAAGCACAGAGAATTAGGAATCCACAGACTGTCTCTGGGTCCAGAATCTGTTTTAAGTGGACACATTGGACCGTAAGTTCCATGTGGTTAGCTAATTGATCCGCTTTAAGATTCGGTTTCCTCATCTGCAGAGTAGCAAGTGCAGATTGGATCCAATCTCTAAAGCCTTCCAGCAGTCACTTATCATGATTCTAATTAATTTGGAGAACACTAGAAATTAATTGGCTTTCTCTAACATTTAAAGCATCAAAAAGAAATGATAAATCCTAAGTTACAACAAAAACAAGGAAAACAACATTTTCACCAAAGTATTTTGTTTTGGCTGCTGTTGCCTTGAGCTTTTCCCTCTAGTTACTTTTGATCCATGATGCTGGTAAATACCAGAAAAGTTCACTTTGATCAGGTCATAAATACAAAATTACAGTTGCTCTTTTTCATGTCCCCTGGTCTAATCAATCAGGATCGGAGCTTGTTGCTTCTAGAATTGAATGCAGTAGACTTGACTTAGAATGTTTAAAAAAATTAGGATAGATTCTTGCATTTATTTAATAACCCATACTTCTTTCAGAGAAAGGTATCAAACAGCAGTTCTAGAAAACATCCTAGAATGACACTCATTACTTCATAAGAGGAGTAAAGTAGGGATTCTTAAACATTAGCATGTTTCAGAATCACTTGGAGGACCCGTTCATAAAAGAATTGCTGGGCCCCACCCCCCAGTTTTTGAGTTAATATTTCTGGAGTGGGGCCAGATAATTGCATTTATAATAAGTTTCCAGGTGAGGCTGATGCTGGTGCTCAAGCAACCACACTTGAAAACCGCTTTTCTTTTCTGTAATATAATGCCTCCCTTGAGAGTAAGACAAAGAATCCATCAGCAAAAATTACCAAAATATGATGAAAAGATTTTTTAGAATATAACTTGTCCAGTAATAGGAAGGTCTAGCTTTTATACAGTGAGAGTGTCCCAGCACCTGGAGATAACATGGTCACCATATGGAAAGTCAAATCAAAAGACCTCTAAAGTTTTTACATCTCTAAGCTGTTATGAAATTTTGAACAAATGAATGAATGAATGAATGAATGAACAAATGAGAATCAGAATTACTATATTTTATAAAGTGCTTAATGTAGCAACTTTATACTCTAGCCTCTAATTCCCTTTAATTAATTTGAGTTTGATCTTTTTTTGCAGTTGTTATTTCTAATGTACTTCAAAGGCTGAACCTCTATGTTCTTCACATTCACAGACTTAAAATGATGAGACAGCAACAGAACTATGTTTGGAAGAAGCTTGCTTTTATCCATCCATCACATACTTCAAATAAGCAGGGAGTTTTAAAAGGCCTTCACTCCCTTTAGTCTGTATCCTTACTGACAGAGAATAAAAAATTTAAATGAGAGAAAATCAATTATTGATCTACATTCTTTGTTCAAGATGCTTTTGTGCAATTATGCCAAGCTAGTGTTTGCTTGGATTTCAACAATACACATCATACTAATTGATTTTGCTTTATTGAAATAAAATTATAAAGTTATGAGCTCTACTTTTACCCTTTATCTTCCAGGAAATGTTGTTTATGCCAAGAAAAGAGCCAAGTTGAGTCACAACATAACTCTCTACTGAAATATTTCTATTATTTCACATTTGCAGAAAACATAAGCCTTTCAAAAAAGCCTTTTATGAGATATCTCTAGCAATGAGGGACTGACAGATTTTTAAATACTTATGTTACAAATTCAATAAACTTGTCTTGAGGGCCACCTATATGCTTTAAGCATTAAGTTATTGATTTTTCGTCACTAGTTTTTTTCATCAAACACTCATTGTCACACCCCATGTGTATTTTAAGGGAAGAGAGAAGCAGTAAGCAGGAAAGCATGGATGGATTGCAGGTTCTAATGCAAATCCAGGAATTTCCCTGTCACTTCTTTGCTTGCTTTTTCCACTCACCTGGCTTCAATGAGAGGAGTCAGACTAAAGGATAAAGCGAGGCTTAAAAAATTGGTTGAACAATATAATATGTAATTAAGACTCCACTTTAGTACACTGGACAAATTAATTAGAGTCAGTAGCAGAAGGCAAAGCAATGAATAAGGGGAAAACTAGAGGGGGTTGTGGTGTAACGAAGCACGAAACAATGCAGTGATAAGTAAGAACTGGGGAGGCCTGAGAAGATGGCGGGGAGACAGGTGGGAGCGGAGTCCACTCTCCCCTGCATGTGGGTGGAACTTCTAGCTGATCTTCTGAGGAACAGAGTGAACAGCCAATGGTATCCCAGCATATATGAAGATCAAAACTGTAGAGGACATTGAAAAACTAGATGGTAAGGAGTCAGTTGTAATATCTCCTCTTTCATTTCTGATTGAGTTTATTTGGGTCCTCTCTTTTTTTTTTCTTGATGAGCCTGCTTAAAGGCTTGTCAATTTTGTTTATCTTTTCAAAGAACCAGCTCCTGGATTCACATGATCTCACCTTTAACCGGAACATAATCAACAAAAGCAAAAAGCAAGCAAAACTTAACCAGAGACAGTGAATTTAAGAACAATCTAACAATAGCCAGGGGGGAGCAGGGAGGGGACAATGGGGAGAAGGGTTTTCAGGAACCACTATAGAGGACACATGGACAGAACCAAGGGTTGGGAGGGAGGCAGGGAAGGGAGGTAGGATTGGAGGGGGAGGGGAGGGGAGAGTATGCAGACAACTGTAATTGAACAACAATAAAGTAAAAAAAGAAAAAAAAAAAAAAAAGAAAAATCAGATGGTAAGGAGATTGCTTGGAGACTGTAAGATCTCTGGGACCAGCACAGGGACCAGGGCAACTGCAGCCCAGGCTTGGTGCCTGCCGGGTCTGCCACAGGATTCTTGGAAGAGAGTCAGGTCAACGGCTCCCTCCCCTGCCAAACAGGGAGGTTTGAGCAACAGCAGCATGGACCTGGATGCTTGAAGTCGCTGGGGGAATAAGGGCGAAGTGGCAAATGCACAGGGGCGTTGTTCACCCACTGAGACTGTGGATGCCAGCTGGGAAGAGTTGGGCTGTGACAGACCCTGACCCAGATAGTCCCTGGTCTGGCTCAAGAGTTGGGCTGTGTGAGAGGCCAGGTGCTGGTTTGGAGCAGCAGGCATGAACAGGAGGAATTTTTCAAAAAATAAAAAAGAGGCACTTGGTGGCTGTTTAGGGAATTCTCCCACAGCAGCAGCCCCACCACTCCCCTGTCTGCACCCATGCAGCCTCCACAGCCTTGGCCTTGGGCCAGCCTCTGCCTCCAGGTCCAGCTGCACCCCTACCCTACTCCGGGCCACAATACTGGAGGGTGCCCAACTGCGGTGGAGGGTGCCCAAGCGTGCCCAAGACTCCAGTGGTGTGCAACCCACTGCTGCCCCTGCATCGCCCCACTCTGCAGCTGCATGAAGGAGGCCAGCGTGGGATCGACACTGTCAACCCCCAACTTTGCTCCCGTCGCAGCAGCAGAGGCGGCACGCTTACCCCTGCAACCTCAGAGGTGCACCCCCATGTCTACAGCCTCAGCCATGGTTGTGCCCCGACCCTGTGGGCCCAACTGGATCTCTGAGAGGAAGGCAGAGGTGCCCTCCACAAGGAGAGTAGCAGGGCTCAGGGACTCAGCAGTCACCAGAAAGACTTAACTCAGTGGGGGAGCTGAACAATCCTGAAGAGACTCTGAGAGTCCCTAGCATCTAGGACAGCAAGGAGTGAGAAGATGGTGTGTGAGTTGCCCCTAATTGATGCACCTCAAGGACAGCACAACTGGTAGACTGAGGGTGTAGCCTGGGGGTGGAGGGCACTGGAGGCCCGGCAGAGAACTGAGAAACTGGGCTGGAGGCTGGGCAACTGTGAAGAGTGCGGCTCAGACCTGGCCCCTCTCTGAGCAAAACCACAGGAAGGGAGAAAAGCAAAACTCATTGCCCCTCAGCCTGCTACAGCCAGGAAGACCAGCAGAACTGACTTGGCCAGTTGAAAGCCAGCAGGAGGCTTCTTTTTTCTTCTTCCTTTATTTATTTCCCAGCCCCACACAAGTGAGACAATAAAAACTGGAGCTGTGAAAGGGCCAGAGTCAGACCCAAAGAGGGGTCATCCTAGCCACTAGGACAGTAGGACAGATTTCATTTTCCTATCCCAGAGAACTTGCAAGTTACTGTTTATTTGTATTATTATTTTTACTTCTTTTATCTTATTAGTATTTTTTATTTCTCTTCTTTCTGTTTAATTTTCTTCATTTTGTTTATTTAATTGCATTGTTTGACTGGTTTTCCTTGTTCTCTCTTTCACAGTGTATTTTTAATTTTCTGTCTTTCATTTCACTTGTGTTCTAATAGCACACTACTCTAGGTCCTGTACTTCCTATTCTTGTTATTCACATCACATAGAGCCTGGCATATGATTGTTGCTCCATTTCTATTGTAAATAATTGCTGTTCCATACAATTTTAAATACTACATAGCACCCCTCCCAGATCTCAGCCCACTCCACTGTTTCCTGAACTTTACTACTGTTGCAGTTAACTCTATCCTCTCGCATACTACACCTATTATCTATCCTTTACTCTCACTTTATCTCATACTCTGACCTCCCACAAGCTCACTGCTTTCTAGATCCAATTCACAATCCTTCCCCCCCAAAGAAGACTCTTACTTTTTTTCTACCCTTTCTAAATAGAGGCTAGTTGGGTGAAATATCATGGTTAACACTATACATATCCAAAGGATCTCCTATCTCTTCTCTACGGGTTAGTATTTTAAATACCATAGAATACATGCCAACTGTCTTAATCCATTTTGCCTTCTCCCTCCAACTGATCACATAAAAGAATAAGTAGGAGCTGTGAACACCGGTATACCCGCTAGAAAAGAAAACCCACCAACAAAGGAACCACCAACAGATAACAACAGAAGAAGGTGAAGGAGAGGGTGGAAGCCACACCAGGACTGATCTGGAAACACAACTAAATGGTGGAGAAATGGTGCAGAACAAACAACTGAACAAGAGTGAGAGAGAAGCCTCAAAACCTTATACAGACAGAAGAACGAGCTTCAACACAACCTGCCCACACCTGCACAACAGAATAAAAGACATGGTGGATGGAGTGACCCTCAGTTAACCAGCTAGAGGGAAGGACCCACCAAAGAAAGACCCGACAACAATCAAAACCCAAAGACATACAGACAGCCAACACAAACCACAGCTCAAGACCAGCAAGCTCAGGAAATCAAGCAGACTGCACCACTGAATCACACAGGTCTTCCATCATAGAAGTTCACACCAGAACAGATCAATTTAAGAAGCAGAGGCTAACAATAAGAGTCTCACAAACCATGAGAAGACAAAGAAACAATCCCCAAATGAAAGGAAAGGAGGAAGCCTCAGAAAGAATGATAAATGAAATAGAGGCAAGTCAACTATCAGATACTGAGTTCAAAGCAATGGTTATCAGGAAGCTCAAGGAGCTCACAGAGAATTACCAGAAACTACAGGGAAACTACAATGAATTCACTGCAAACTATGTCAACATGAAAAAGGAAATAGAAACTACCAACAAGGGCCAAGAGGAAATGAAGAATACAATTTCTGAACTGAAGAACACAGTAGAAGGAATGAAAATCAGGCTAGATGAAGCAGAGGATTGGATCAGCATGCTGGAGGACAAGGTAGAAAAATGCACACAAAAGAGCAAGAAAAGGAAAAGAGACTCAGAAAGAATGAAGAGGTATTAAGGGAAATGCAGGACAACTTGAAATGTAATAATATTCGTATAACAGGGATACCAGAAGGAGAAGAAGAAGAGCAAGGGATGGAAAACATGTATGAAAAAGTAATGATGGAAAACTTCCCTAATCTGCTGAGAGAAAAAGTCACACAAATCCAGGAAACACAGAGAGTCCCAATCAAGAGGAACGCAAAGAGGCCCACTTCAAGACACATCATAATTAAAATGGTAAAATTCCAAGACAAAGAGAGAATCTTAAAGGCAGCAAGGGAGAAACAGGAAGTAACATACAAAGAGCCCTGATAAGACTAGCAGCTGATTTCTCAATGGACATGCTCCAAGCCAGAAGGGAATGGCAAGGAATATGCCAAGTAATGAAAAGTAAATGCCAAGACTACTTTATCCAGCAAAGCTCTTAATTAAAATGGAAGGCCAAATAAGGAGTTTCCCAGACAAAAGAAGCCTCAAAGAATACACCTCCTCCAAACTATCTCTGCAAGGATGCTAAAGGTTCTACTTTAAGAAAATGAAAAAAAAAAAGTGAGAGAGAGAGGAACACAGGTATGAAAAAGTGGAAATAAATAAGTACCTATCAATAATAACCTTAAATATAAGTGGATTAACTCAAAAGACACAGAATAGCTGAACATATAAGAAATCATGACCTACACATATGCTGCCTACAAGAGATTCACCTCAGAACAAAAGACCTACACAGACTGAAATTAAAGGGCTGGAAAAAAAATATTCCAAGAAAATGGACAGGGGAAAAATATGGGATAGCATAACTCATATCAGACAAAATACACATCAAAAAAAGGGTCATCAAAAGAGACCCAGAAGATCACTTCATAATACTCAAGGTAAGAATCCATCAGGAAGACATAAACATTGTAAATATATATGTCCCCAACATAGGAGCACCCAAATACATAAAGAAAATCTTGGAGGACTTCAAGAAAGATATTAACAGCAACACAATTAAAGTAGGGGATTTCAACACCCCACTGTCAAAAATGGACAGATCTTCCAAACAAAATACCAACAAAGATATTGTGGCATTGAGCAATGTCCTAGTTCAAATGGACTTACCTGATATATACAGAGCCTTTCATCCCAAAGAAGCAAAATACACATTCTTTTCAAATGCACATGGAACATTTTCAAAGATAGACCACATGATAGGACACAATACAAGCCTCAAAAAACTCAAGAAAATTGAAATCATATCAAGCATTTTCTCTGACCACAAGGGACTGAAACTAGAAACCAACCTCAAGGAAAAAAAAAAAACCCAAACACTCAAATCCATGAGGATTGAATAACATGCTATTAAACCATGAATAGGTCAAGAATGAGATCAAGGAAGAAATCAAAAGGTTTCTGTAAAAAAATGAAAATGAACTCACAACAATCCAAAACTTGTGGGACACAGCGAAGGCAGTCCTGAGATGGAAATTCATAGAAATATAGGCCTACCTTAAAAAGATAGAAACATTTCAAATAAACAATCTAACTTTGCACCTACAAGAACTGGAGGAACAGCAAAGACAGCCCAGAGCAAGTAGAAGGAAGGAATTAACCAAGATCTGAGCAGAATTAAATGACATAGACACTAAAAGCACATTTCTAAGTATCAATAAATTCAGGAGCTGTTTCTTCAAAAAGATAAACAAAATGAAAAAGCCTTTAAGCAGATTCATCAATAAAAAAGAGAGGACCCAAATAAACACAATCAGAAATAAAAGAGGAAAGATTATAACTGATACCACAGAAAACAAAGGATTGTAAGAAATTACTACAAAGAACTTTATGCCAAGAAATTTGAAAACCTAGGTAAAATGGATAAATTTCTAGAAAAATATAATCTTCCAAAACTCAATCAAGAAGAAGTAGAAAGCCTGAACAGACCAATAACAGCTGATGAAATTGAAGTGGTAGTAAAAAAAAAAAAAACTCCCAACACACAAAAGCCCTGGACTGGATGTTTCCACAGGAAAATTTTACAAAGCATTTAAGATGAGCTAACCCCTATCCTTCACAGATTATTCCAAAAAATCCAAGAAGAGGGAAGACTCCCAAACTCTTTTTATGAAACCAGCATCATCCTAATCCCAAAACCAGATAAAGACACAACAAAGAAAGAAAACTTCAGTCCAATATCACTGATGAACATAGACGCTAAAATCCTCAACAAAATATTGGCAAACAACATCCAGCAATACATTAAAAAGATCATACACCATGATCAAGTGGGATTCATCCCAGGTATGCAAGGATGGTATAATATTTACAAATTGATAAACATAATACATCGCATAAACAAAAGAAAAAAATCACATCATAGCAATAGATGTGGAAAAAGCATTTGATACGGTACTGCAATCATTTATGATTAAAACACTTAGCAAAGTGGGAATAGAGGGAGGACTCATCAACATAATAAAGGCCTTATATGAGAGACCTACAGCCAACATCATACTCAATAAGCAAAAACTTAGAGCTTTCCCACTAAGATCAAGAATGTGACAAGGATGTCTGCTTTCACCACTTCTATTCAACATAGTATTGGAAGCCCTAGCCACAGCAATCAGACAAGAAAAAGAAATAAAAAGCATTTAAATTGGAAATGAAGAAGCAAAACTGTCATTGTTTGGAGATGACATGATAGTGTACATAGAAAATCTTATAGAAAAACTGCTCAACCTAATAAGTGAATTTGGCAAAACAGCGGGATACAAAAACAATATTCAGAAATCAAAGGTAGTTTTGTATATCAACAATGAAATATCAGAAACAGAAATCAGGAAAAAATCCCATTTGATCCTGCAATAAGAAAAATAAACTACCTAGGAATAAACCTAACCAAGGAGGTAAAATACCTGTACTCAGAAAACTACACAACACTGAAGAAAGAAATTAAGGAAGACACAAACAAATGGAAGCATGTACCATGCTCATGGATTGGAAGAATTAACATCAACAAAATGTCCATACTACCCAAAGCAATTTATAGATTCAACACAATCCCTATTAAAGTACCAATTACATATTTCACAGATATAGAACAAACATTTAAAAAATGTATATGGAACCATAAATGGCTCCAAATAGCTACAGCAATTTTGAGAAAGAAGAACAAAGTAGGAGGGATCACAATATCTGATATCAAACTACATTAAAAGGCCATAGTAATCAAAACAGTCTGGTACTGATATAAGAACAGACACATAGACCAATGGAACAGAACAGAGAGCTCAGAAATAAACCCGTGTCTCTATGGTCAATTAATATTTGACAAAGGAGGCAGCAGAATAAAATGGAGTAAAAATAGCTTCTTTAACAAACGATGTTGGGAGATCTGGACAGCTATATATAAAAACACGAAAGTTTTTCACCAACTTACACCATACACAAAAATAAATTCAAGGTGGATAAAAGACTTAAATATAAGCCCTGACACCATAAAAGTCCTAGAGGAGAATATAGGCAGGAAATCCCAGATATTCCACACAGCAATATCTTCACTGATATGTCTCCTAAAGCAAGGGACATAAAGGAAAGAATAATCAAACGGGACCTCATCAAATTAAAAAGCTTCTGCATGGATAAAGGAAACAGCATTAAAATGACAAGGGAACCAACTATATGGGAAAATATATTAGCTAATGATACCTCAGACAAGGGTTTGATCTCCAAAATATATAGAAAACTCATACGACTCCACTCCAGGAAGACAAACAATCCAATTAAAAAATGAAAAAAATTCTTGAACAGACACTTCTCCAAGGAGGACATACAGAGGGCCCAGAAACATATGAAAAGATGCTCAGCATCACTAGCCATCAGAGAGAAGCAAATTAAAACCACAATGAGAAACCACTTCACACTGGTCAGAATGACCATCATAAACAAAGCAACAAACACGTGTTGGAGAGGAAGTGGGAAAAAGGGAACCCTAGTGCACTGTTTGGTAGGAATGCAGACTGGTGCAGCCACTGTGGGAAACAGTATGGAATTTCCTCAAAACACTAAAAATAGAACTGCCTTTTGACCCGGCACTGTCACTGCTGGGATTATATCCTAAGAATGCCGAAACACCAATCCAAAGGAACTTATGCACCCCGATGTTCATAGCAGCATAATTTACAATAGCCAAGTGCTGGAAGCAACCTAAGTGCCCATCAGTAAATGAATGGATCAAAAAAAATATGGTACATTTACACAGTGGAATACTATGCAGCAGAGAGAAAGAAAGAGCTTATACCCTTTGTGACAGCATCGATGGGACTGGAAAACATTATGCTAAGTGAAATTAGCCTGGTGGTGAGTAACAAATACTATACTATCCCACCTTTAACCGGAACATAATTAACAAAATAAAAAAGCAAGCAAAATAGAACCAGAAACATTGAAATCTGACAGTAACCAGAGGGGAGGTGGGAAGGGATCATGGGAGGAATGGGGGAAGGGTTATCAGGAACTAGGATAAAGGACACATGGATAAATCCAAGGAGGGGGGTGGTGGCAGCAAGGGAGGGAGGAGGGTTTGGCTGGGGTGACTGGGGAGTGGTGGAGAGTAAACGCAGATGACTGTACTTGAACAACAATAAAATATTTTTTTTTAAATGAAAGAACTGGGGAAGAAACTTTCAAAAAGCTGACTCTGGTTCTAAGATTTGAGACTTCATATGTCATATGTATATGCATATATATGTATGATTGTATATATATACATGGCATATATTATATATTGCCAACATTTTTAAAGTAACTTACATATCACTATAATTTACCCCTAAGTAGATCAACATCCTTGTCCAGAAACTAATAATTTCCTACCTAACATAATACTACTATCATACCTAACAAAATTAACAGTAATTACCTAATATTTTCTGATACCCTTTCCCCAAATCTTAAAGCCTGGAAACTTTTAATGGCACAAACCCTATCAATAAATTATGCAGAAGATATTTCCTTAAAGTTTATTTAATAGATTTAGTTTAAAATTGGTTGATAATAGTTGGATATAATAGATATTCTAGTCTGTCTTGATATATTTTTATTTTACTAAGTTTATTCTAAATTTTATTTTAAAATAAATTTATTAAAAACAAAGGTGGTTACTAGATATTTTTAGCAATTTTTATGTTGTTTTTTTGAAAAAAATTGTAGACTTTTATAAATATATAGAGCTATATTTTAATTTTTTGTTGATGATGACAATATGGTATTACAAAGCTTTTATTAGAAGGGTACAGTGAGAGTTTCCAAGAGAACCTATAATTAATTACTAAACAATTCCCTCATATTGGAAGAATGTATCTACAAGCCCATATATAACTGGGCATAAGAATGAAGCTGATAAAGAGAAAGAAAATTAGATAGATATAAAAAACAATATGAGACATCTAATGACAATAAGAATATGAAGAAATCAATCCTACTGCCACTAAAAATTCTGAGGATGCAGGAAACTAATGAGTGAAAATTCAGAAAATTTATTCAAAAAGAAATGTACAAATAGTATTTTGGGGTTATCATTTAAAATTATTTTTGTGGACAATCAGACACAAGAAAAATGTGATAACTAGCAATATGCAACCTACTAAAATGTTGACAGCCCTTCTTTATTCTCCACACAAAATATTATTGTCAGTTATCTTTCTATGTGTTCATGTTTTCTATAGACAACACAAAATTTGAGACCTTAAATATCATTGTCTCTCTCCCACAATCTGGCAGCATCACCATTTCACATAGCAGGGATTCTATAAATATTTGTTGTCTCTCTATTTGTTGCCTAATTTATTTTAATTCTTGCGATATCAAATCTAGGCTACTAATAAAATATACTAGGAGTTGCTGGAAGCATTAACTTTTCTTTTTGAGAATTTTTTATGTGTAAAAGCAAATGAGTTCCTTATCTTTAAGGAATGGGGAATAGATGGTAAAAGCTTGGTCACAGTAGCCCAAGATTGCAATGAATGTCCCCATCTCTAAACAATGACAGAAAGTACATTAACCACAAGATCAAGATGCCTAATCAATTTGGAAGCACATGAAAGGGCTCACAATAATGGGTAATAACCAGCATGACTTTGTGACCAACAAATCATGTTAGACCAATTCAATTGCCTCCTCTGACAGAGTAGCAGACCTTGTATGCAGGGCAGAAGGGACAGACATAAAATATTTTGACTTCAGGGAGGATTCCGACTCTATTCCACGTGACATACTCATCAACAAGGTAGGAAAATATGGCTTGCTGTCAAAGATGGATTAAATTGATTAGAAAGGTAGCTAATTGGGAAGGGAAGGAAAGCCAGAGACTGCATGAAAACACAATTGTCAGCAGGTTTGGGTCTGGGCAAATTCAAGGGCAAATGAATATATAGCAGGCAGAGCAAAATACAGGTAGCTGGCGGAATCCTTGATAAATAGAATAGTTCACCTATTTTAATGGCATTTGTTCTAACTATGGACATTAAGCCAGTGCATGAATGAATGGACACTATGTTATTGTACTCTAAGGCCATTATTTTAGATTAAAACTTTGTATCTCTAAAATATACTATTAAAATGCAAAAAGTAACTAGACATAATCATTTTCTATTAAGGAATTAAGAATACATCTCCATCAAGGATAAATTTGACAGATGTCCCCAGCTATGGCAGACTGAATAAGAATAGGAAAATAAAATGGCTAATTTTCAAGGGGAAAAAAATAGGAAAGTTTGGAGGATGTGAGATCGCTAAAGGAAAGAGCAATAGGGGCTTCTAATTGTCCTGACCACAATCAGATTTGATCTGAAATTAATTTCTTCCACTTAAGATATTGGTTAAGGTCTGATTCTAATCTCAATATTTAGGGCAAGTCAAACAATTTTTGAACCAATCAAACTAACTGGAAGGACTACCATAGAAATTTGGCCAGGACAGTCAACAAAGATCAGTCAGTGACTAACAGCGTGAGAATTAGAAGGTGATCTGGGGATTCCAAAAACTATTGTGTCCGTAATTTTGACACAGGATCTTGGCATGAAACATGTTGTGGTAAAATTTGTTCTGTAGCTTCTGCTACCAGAGCAGAGGGAAAAACATGCTGTAGTTGCTAACAACTTGGTTCAAACTGCTGCCAATGAAGGGGACTGAGGCATCATTGTCCTACGTACAATATTTCTTGCACCTTGTATCTTCAGTAAATATCTCTGTTTTTCATTAAAAAAAGAAATTTGGTCAGGAATTGAAGAATCATTTATTATAACAAATCACCTAACAAGTATGTCCCCACTAAACACCCATTATGTGTCCATCTCTGCTAGACACG
The DNA here is from genome assembly GCA_004026765.1 of Micronycteris hirsuta. Classification (NCBI taxonomy): domain Eukaryota; kingdom Metazoa; phylum Chordata; class Mammalia; order Chiroptera; family Phyllostomidae; genus Micronycteris; species Micronycteris hirsuta. The sequence goes on along the minus strand of PVJI01010631.1, from coordinate 39,744 downwards.
GCCTCTGCCCTCAAAAATCTGTGGCACAACAAAAGGAAAAGGTAACACCTATGAAAGGTACGTGTTCTGATCTCTCCTCTCTTCAACACCTATGATTTCTTCTTTTAGACTTTTAAAAAATAGCTTTATTGAGGTATCCTATACATATCAAAAAAATTAACCCAATGTAAGTGTAGAATTCAATGAGTTATAGTAAATTTGTAGAGTTATACGGCTATTACAATTCAGCTTTAAGATATTTTTATAACCCTTCCAAGTTCCCTTTTGTGCCCTTATTTGCTTTCTGTTTCTATAAATTTGATTTTTTTTCTGGGTATTTCTTTCACATATGGTTTCTTTGACTTTGTATTATGTCTTTTGAGGTGCATCTGTGTTAGAGCATGTTGAATAATTTTTATTTCTATTGTTGATGATCAAGGGTGGGACGTGGGGATTGCTGGGGTGGGGGGAGTGGTGGAAGGAAAATGGAGACAACTGTACTTGCACAACAACAAAAAAAAGAAAGAAAAGAAATTTATACTATGGTAGAAGAGACATGTAAACAATTACCTATAACAGACAAGATTAAATAAGACTGTAACAGACATATTGTAAATTTAAAGGGGCAAATTTATATAGCAGCATTATTCATTTTAGCCCAAAATAAAAATAACCTAAATATCCAGCATTTGGTAAATGGATAAACAAAATGAGGTATAACCATACAAACATCTACGATTTCTTTCTCTCAACTTGAGCCTTTATTAGTTTAAGTGTATGCTAGTGCCCTTTCTCTAAAAACTTTCACTTGATTTTATCATGTGTGATGATTTTGAAAGATGCCTAAATATTCTTCAAGATTTCTCCTGTCAAAAGGTGGAGCCTAATTCTTCTCCCTTTAATTGTGTGTTGTACTTAAAGACTGCTTTTACCAATATAGAAAAAATGCTGGTGTGGCACATTGGAGAACATGTCATAAAAGGCACAAAAATATTATTCATAAAAGAAATATTGATATATCTGGCAACAATACAATTAAGAACTACTATTTATTAAGACATATAATAAATGACAAAAAACAAACCACAGAATGCGGGAAGATATTTTTAACCATATCACCAGAATACACAAGGAATTACACAATGACAAGAAAAAAATTAAATTAATAAAAACACTAGGCTGAAGAATTAACTGGATATTTTATTTGGAGTACAAATAAGGAAATCCAAGTGGCCAATAAACAAATTAAATCAGATCAACTTCATTCAAAATCAAGAAATTGCAAACAGAGACTATGGCACAATACAATTATATATCCATCAAATTAACTAAAACAGAAAACTGAGAAAGCCCAGTATTAGCCATGATGTAAAGCATTATCTGCTAAAGCTAAAAACCATTACACACTATGACTCAGGAATTTCACTCCTATGTAAATATACCATAGAAATCATGGACACAAAAGCACCAGATACATATACAATAACTTTAATAACAGCATTGCCAGTGGAAATAGGATTCCTCCACGGAGTTGTGAGAAAAACATTTTGGGACTCTTGCATAGGAGGATGTGAGCAATAGTGGCAAGATTTATTGGATTTAAAACAAATAACTACCCCCAAGTGCTTGACGTCTCATCTGTGACAAAGTGGCCCAGCTTTCAGGTGGCTCAGCTTTGTCCACTGAGGAAGTAGTCCAGCCTCTGGGGCCTCAGGCCCAGTAGGCCAACACTCACAGATGTGTAACTTCTTTGTGTCTCACTTCCCTATTTGTACATATCTGCCACCAAAGCCCCATGGCCTCCGGCCTACAACTTGCACTACACTTTGACCCGCACTTAGGCCCATATGGCTGCTACAGAGAGAGAATAAACGCTCAAACAAACAAGCCCCAGCCTTTGTTAAGCTTTGATTATATTACCTCAGGCTTGGGAGAGAATAGGCTTTCTTCCAAAATAAGCAATCTTTTCCCCATTTTTTGTGAGCTTGTTCTAGGACCTCCCTCTATCCAATCCCTTTCCTGGATCCGCTGGGATTCAGTGCCTTTATCCAATCTGATCCATTCCCCAGGTTTTCCCAGATTGACTTTACTTGTATGTCATCATTTCAGCTCCTACTTTCATGCCTCAAAGTGGAAGAACCCTCCATGTCCCCGTGCCATTTTGGCTTCTACTGTGTGTGCCTCAGCAGAAGAGTTTCCCTTTTATTGGCTCTCCCTCCCCCTAGTAGTCTGCAAGAATTGACTGGTTGTTTCCCTGGGAAATTGGTTCCTGCCTGCTCTAGGAAGTCCCTGTGGCAGGGCAATGCAGCTAGCTGTCCCCTTGAGAGTCTGGAATGGCTGATTCCACTTGCTCCCTTTGTTAATAACTAACTAGCTACTGGAATAACAGCATAGATTTCATAGCCAAAGCCTAGGGAAGAATTATTTCAGCAGCAGAATATGTAACACTTACAAAATATAGCAATAAAAATAAAGTAAAGCAATGTGACTCAATTTGGATGAATTACATAAATAGAATATTGAGAGAAAAAACACAAAAGAATATAGATATTGTATAATATGCATCATTTATATTTGGTTCACAAAATATAATAGAACTCTATAACAATCATCCCCTGTTTTTTTTCTCAAGAATCCCATTAAATGGTTGAAAAGATGCTTTTACTTTGTTTTTCGTGAGTCATTCAGTTTTCAAATAGTATTAAACAAATTCTACTTAAGTGTCGATCAGGTAACAAGCACTGTTGCAGGCATTTATAATTATAACAGTGAAAGAAAATTAAAATAAAATTTGCTGCCCTCATTTATGGAACACATATTCTTCTTTAAGTTTAAAATAAATAATAATTTTGACAATCATGATTATAAAAACAAAGTGAACCTAGCTTCAGGAAAGACTACGTTCAGGAATTCCAGTAGCATTGTGATTCTCAATCTCTCACTTAGCATAAAGTTGTGATTTAGCCTTACTCCCTTAGACCCTTTCATAAGTTAGGGGGCATAACCATAATTAGCTTTGCAGGCATATTCCTTCAGCTTGCATTCTAAGGGAAAAGAAAGAGCATCTGTCTCCCAGTATCTATTAAAAATAATCTAGGGAAGAGCTATGAGTGGCCCCTCTAGGATCATTACTTCATCTGTGAGCCAATCTCTGAGGAGAAGATAATGGTGTTCTATTATTGGCCAAGCCTGGATGTTATACCCAGTCCTGTGATCAGAGAAATCTGGTATTATAGTTGTCAACCCTACCGGAATGGAATAAAGTAGATATGGGGAATTTCCAAGTTAAAGTACTAAATTAAAATTTTAAATAGCACCGAGTAGACAAAACAGTTGATGTACCCTACAATAACTTGACATAATAAAGATCAGACTATGATTAGGCTAATCATAAAAGTAAAATAAAACATAAAGAACTGCAGGATCACAGAGAAAGGAAATTATTTCTAACTGAAAAGTCAGGAAATGTTTCATCACCTTGTACCCACCTTCTCTCACCCTGTAGAACCAGATCTCAAATTCACCCCTGAAAGAATAACAGTGATCATTTTATCCAGAATTAAAGAAATATAGATCTTAAAAGGGCCTTAAGGTCATGCCAGCTATCCCAATGCATTCTGAAAAGAGTGAGTGATGGTGGAATCATGGCCTTAATATGACATACTAGAGAGGCAGCCCCATAACCTGTCTTGGGAAGCAGTCCCAGGGGGTTATAGTTTTTATCTGTTCTGTTTTCCTTAACCAAGATGAGGTAATATGAGTTTACGAAACAGTCAATAAAGAAAAATTATGTAAGCAGAGAGAGAGAATTGAAGAATGGAGAAGTCCTCTGAGTTTAAGCTCTGTATTCCTAAGTCAACATTTTAGAAAGCCCCTTTTTGCTCTTCAGAATGGCTAAATTGATGTCTACCAATATGGTCCTGCTCCCCTCTCTGACCAACTACCCTGAAACTTGGAGACTTATTACTGGGATTTTGGTCTATAGTTTTAAGGAACCATCACAAAACGTGGTACCTCCCTCAGACCCTGTGTTTGAACTTCTATTCACTCACTATGTTCTAGGATCAATCTTCTATGAGAATAATTTTAAAATAGACCCAATATATGCACCCTTATATTCATTGCAGCATTATTTATAATAGCCAAGATTTGTAAGCAGCCCAAGTTCCCATCAGTATGTGATGGATAAAAATGTTGTGGTAAATTTACACAATGGAATACTACTTGGCCATAAAAAAGAAGGAAATTGTACCTTTTGCAACAGCATAGATGGACCTGAAGAGTATTATGCTAAGTTAAATAAGCCCATCAAAGACAAGTACTCTACGATTTCACTTGTATATGGAATCTAATGAACAAAACAAACTAGCAAACCAATTAGAAACAGACTCATACATATAGAGAACAGACTTACAGCTGTCAGAAAGGAGTGCTGGGAGGCTGAATGATAAAGGCGAAGGGATTAAGCAAAAACAAACAAACAAACAAACAAACTCATAGATGCAGACAACAGTGTGGTGATTAGCAGAAGGAAAGTGGGGTGGAAGAGATAGAAGAGGGTAAGGGGGGATAAACAGTGATGGAGGGAGACTTGACTTTAGGTGGTGAACACACAGTACAATATACAGATGATGATTTATAGAATTGCACGCCAGAAACCTATATAATTTTATTAACCAATGTCTCCCAATAAATTCAATTTTAAAAAACTAGAAAAACTAAAAAATAAATAAAGTAGGCCCTTGTTTTTTCTTTTCTCACCATCCAAAATGATTGTCTATAATCAGTTACACTGATGTGACCAGACTTTAAAATGTCTGCATTCTGACACCGGCCTTTGACTTGGAACCCTTAAAAATGACTAATTCCTCATCCAGCCTGTCCTCTTCATGATTTTGCACTGTGTGTACACACTTCTCTCTTAATCCTACTGTTGAATTAAAGTCCGTTTAGAGTGTCTGTTTCCCTCATCTTTGTGTTTCTTGAACTCATAACATAATCTTGGGCTAATAATGTAATGCTTTATGCAAAGTAGACATTTAATAATGGTTTATTGATAATTTTCAAAAATTTACATTAAATTATAAGTGATTCTGCCATCATTTATCTTCCCAATATTCATATGAATCAGAGAAAATGCTTACAGATCTAGTGATAACTACATTTTGAGATCAGGTGACCAGAACTGAGATATAAAAGAGTGTGCTACGGCTAGTTAGGGGGATACAAGCACATAATAATTAAAAGCATGAATCCACTGTCAGATATCTCTGAGTGCAAATCTTAGCAATTTCTTTAAACTCTTTGACACTCAGTTTCCTACTTATGAGATGGCATAATACCCTTCTTTAAGGGTTACTGTGGGGATTAAGTGAAATGATCTACAAAAATTGAATAAATGTTTATGTAAATAAGTCTTTAATAAACAGTAATATGTGTGTAAATTATAGTTTGAACTCCTGGTCATCCTATGTGATGGAAGCCTTATCTCTGCTAGTCTGGGGTCTCTATTCTTCCCACAGGGTTACCTGTAATTTGGGAAACCATTTACATGGTTCCAAGGTGTGAAGCCAGGTAGGGGCATCTGTTTGACAGATACGCCCTGAAATAGCTGTACCTCAGCCATCAGGTCATTGCTGACACGTTCCTGGCTCCCATCTTCACAGATTCTTAAATCTGTGGGCTCCCTGCTAGTCCTGTGCACTGCCATGAGAGAAGCTTGTATGAGGTTGGCTGTGGCCCTGTCTACAGTTCTGGAGTTTTCTCAATAAAGAAAATACAGAAACCCTCCAATTGGTAGAGTTTTGTCCATCTTCAAGCTCCTGTCAGAGGAACATCAGCGAGGCCCTTTCCCTGGGACTCACCAAACACTCTGATGTCAGTGTCTCTCCTGCTCCTACCTTCTCCACAATCTGAGAAATTTTCTCTATAGTGTATGTTGGATGAACTCAACTTTTCTCAAACCCCATTTCTCCCAAATATGTTGCCTTTATCTTAGGTGTTATCAGATTCCCTAACAGGCATGGATACTGAAAACTAAAGCCAAGAAAACTTTTTTTGCCTTTTTTAACTTTTCCTTTTGCTCCTGCGCTAATGGAGTTGGAAGAAGAAAGCAGAACCACAGGGAAAACACTGGGAAGAAAATCGATCCAATAAGTGATGTTATTACTAGTTCAGCAGCAGATGGGGATGGCCAGAGTACTTCAGATACTTTAATTCTTTAGCTATTTTCTGGATAATTTCTTCATATTCATTGAAGAAGGGTGTCCCAAATGGGAAACCCTATTTTAGAAGATTACTGCCCCATAATAGTTACAATAGTTCGACAGTTGGAGAACATTGTAGTTTTGGAGAGAAGGAAATAGATGGCAAGCAAAGTTTGCTCTCCAAGCACTCCTAGCTACCCTCCACTTTGTATTTTTTCTTGCATTCACACATTTGTTTTCTTTACCTCTCACAGAAATTCATACGAATCTTCCCTCCTCGGAGGGAACCATATGTCATTAGGTAACACTGTCTCCTTTACTGCAAATCCCATTCTCTCCATGATCTAGCTCATACTCACCCAAATCGAAGGCTTTAGTGACGTAACACTTCAAAGGATACTTTCACTTCAAAGAACACTGAAGGAAGGAGTCTGAGTCCCAGGCCCAGAGCCAGTGCATCTGTGAGGAGCTAGGGGCCACAGGGTGGGGCACTGGGCCTGCCTCACCTGTCTCGGGGTGCCCAGGGTAAAGGTAACAGTAATGCCGATGTTGGCAAGCAAACTGAAGAGGGATGATGGCCTCAAAGTGTCCCCAAGGTCAGTAACAGACTCCAACTCCAGTCTGAGGATATCTGTGACAGATAGGATGCTCGCTAAAGTGGTTACAGAACTTAAAGCTGATTTATACATCTAGAGTGCATTTTCCGGATCCAAACAAGCTCCACTGCTTTCAGCCAACTGGACCCCCAGATGAGGGTTACTGCCAGAGTGGAAGACTTCCGTTTGAAACAGGAGTTCCTGATGTGTGCAACGTGGTGCCTCACAAAGTGAACTGCTCGCCCAGAGTCTGGCACCCGGTCATCACAGAGACAAGCGAAATATGTCCGAGTTTACAGAGAGAATATTCGATGACACTGGCTGAGCTCCCACAAGGACATTAAAGGATGTTGTCTGGAGATTAAACTCTTCGTTAACTGATCTTTTGAATTTTGATGATCCACTGTATGCTGAAACTGTAGAAGATTACTTGCGGGGCTAAGAAGACGTCTGGAATAAAGTTGAACACTACATTAAGCGTTACGTCAGATGACAGGAGACGAAGTTTGTCTCCAACCTACACCAGAGGGCGCCCTGCACTCAGGTCCTCGCGCTGCCTCAGCCCCATGGCGTCGTCCGGAGTCCTGTTGACAGTCCTGAGGGGGACCCTCCTCACAACTGTCCATTGTAGACTGGAGATTTCCATATAAATACAGCAGTAAAATGTGTTTGGGTTCTAAAGAGTTGTCTGCTTACCTTAACATGTTTATTTTTTTTATTATTAAATTTATGGGTTAACACTGGTTAATAAGATTATGTTTCGAGGGTATATTTCTCTTTTTTATTTAATCTTCATTGTATTTTTCCATTACCATTTTGTCCCCTTATACCCTCTCCCCCCAGCTACTATCACTCTGTTGTCTCTGTCCATGAGTCCTTTTTCCTTTTCACTCAATCCCTCCGCCCAACCCCCACTACCTGTAACGTGTACATTTCTATGATACATGGTCTTCTTATTGTATTGTGTGCCCTCCACCCAAAGCCAAATTCCAAACTGTACAGTATAGGATTTTGAGGAGATTTTTGAGAAGTTGTAATTAACTCAGACTTAAAGCTAGAGCTTGCTACTTTCCCCTTCCCCCACAACCACTTTCCTACACAAGTGACACTAATGATGTGCTCAGTGTAGGGCGCAGATTTGCAATAAGAAACATGCTACAAGTTGTGACTGGATGCAGAGTCCCTTAACTCCTTCCACCAGCAGTGACCCTGCCTGGGGGTTGTGAAGCTTGCCAGAATTCATAGTCATTCACTGTGGATCTCTTACTGAAACATGTATTTAATGTAAATATATTTTGGAACAGATTGTAGTTCATAAAATTTAATGTTTTACTTATTTTTTTCTATTCTGTTTTAGTTTGCATTTTCATTGTATAGATCAGACAGAGAGGTTGTGTCAAATAACTCTTGAACAGAAATACAAAAAAACAGATGAAAGAAATAAAAAAAGAGGAAGACATAAATCCATAGTAGTCACTAGCAGGTAGCCATGCTTTTTGATGGTTCAAGACCCTTATTACCGCTTTTCAAATATGAAGCACCTCATAACTATAGCATACACATTCTTTTTAAGGACATAATTTTCAAAAATGACAAACATTTGGACATAAAGCAAGTCTCAACAAATTTTAATAGAATTAAATTATATAGACTATATTTATAAACATGTTAGAATTAAATTAGATATCATTAGTTTTAAAAAGTTGTCTAGCAAAAGCACTATATGTTTTGGAAATTTAAAATAAAACAAAATGTCACTCTCAACAGTGTGGCTCAGTTGTTTGAGCCATTGTTTCACAAAGTGGAATGTCCCCAGTTCTATTCCTGGTCAGGGCACATGCCTGGGTTGCAGATTTGGTCCCAGTCAGGGCTTGGATGAGAAACAACTGATTGATGTTTTTCACATTGTTGTTTCTCTCCTTCTTTTTCTCCCTCCCTTCCCCTCTCTCTAAAAATAAATAAATAAAATCTTTTAAAAAATACCTCTAGCTCCGTAAAGAGGGAAAGGTTAGGGGATGGAGGGACTGAGCAAAAAGAAGAAAGGACTCATGGACATGGACAACAGTGTGGTGATTGCCGAGGGGAGGTGGTATAAGGAGACTAAATGGTAACAGAAAAATGTATAATAAAGATTAAATTTAAAAAATATCTCTAGCTATATCTGTATGTAAAAAATTTTAATCTGTACTGAATAATAACAAAACACTACATTGCAAAATTAATGAGATAGCGATAAAGCAGAAATTAGAGGGAAATTTACAGACATAATGCATGTATTGGAAAACAAAAATGTATGAAAATTAACAAGCATTCACCTGACTCAGATTCCTCTTCAGAAAAGCACTAGCTACCACGCTGTAGGGAGTGCAGACAGCAGACAGTCTTTATTTGTCAGCTCCCTCAGAGTCTGCCTCAGCTTCAGATGGCTGTCTACCTGAAGTCCATGCCCACATCTAATAACTGAGTGAAGAAGGTGTTAACAGCCCAGCCCAATGCAGAACACCCAATGCAGGACTATCCCTGGTTGGCACTATCTGCTCCAGTGCAACCCACAAAGTTGGTACAAGATTGAAGAGCCTGAATCCCAGTTTAGCTTTTCCTTGCACTTTAAATCTGTTTCCCATCTCACAATATAAACTTCTTTTCAGTGTATGCACCACAAGAAATTAATCTGTGATAACATCTAAAAAAATAAGAAAGAGTGTACTTTAAATAAGTGGGTTTAACAGTAAACCACTAAAAGTTAGGAAAGAAAATAATAAATATATAACTGCAAGATGTTGAAAGATCCCAAGCATTCAATAGAGATTATTAATGGTCTTTTGAAAAGAGTAATAACATTTATAAATCACCGGTAAAAGCTATAAAAAAAAAGAGTGAAAGCACAATTAGCTAATACACAAGATTGATCAGAGACATCACCCAGGTGCAAGAGACATTAAATAAATAATTAAATAACTAATTTTTTTTACTTATTAATAAATGTATACTAGTCCAAGAAAAATATAACTTATCCAAATAAGATTGAGAAGGTATGGAAAATCTCAACAGCCACATAGTCACTCAAAGGAATGATTCAGTATTTTTTTTCATTGTTGTTCAATATAGCTGTCTCCATTTTCACCTCACCACACCCTCCCGCCTCACCCATGCCCGCCCTCCACCCTCGAACCTACCCCCTTTGGCTTTGTCCATGTGCCCTTCATACATGTTCCTGATGGCCCCTCCCCTATTGTTCCCCCATCATCCCTCCCCCTCTCCTCTGGTTACTGTCAATTTGTTCTTTATTTCAGGGTCTCTGGTTGTATAGACATTGAACATTTCCCATTAAAACTCAAAGCCCAAATAAAGAATTCACCATCAAATTTCACATTATTTTAAAAAGAATTTAAATATTACACAGTCATATAGAAAAAAGTAAAAAATATAGAAAATGAAGGAACATTTCTTAATTCATTTTGTGGGGCCGGCATAGCTTTGCTGTGACAAGGACAGCATAGGACACAGCACTACATGGACAGCGTAAGAAGGAACACTGCAGAGAACTCGTACTCATTAACCTGCATGCAAATGTCTTAAATAAAATGTTAACAACACAATCTAATGAAAATAAAACCCTGGGTTTATAATGTAAGTTTTTGTTGTTAACATTAGAAAATTCATATACTTACCACATTAACAGATTACAGAAAAGTTATACAATCATTTCAAGGGTTTCAAAAAACAAAGCTCAGCAAAATTCAACATTCATTCATGAAAAAGAAAAGAGAAAATCTTTGGAAACAAATTTTAGAAATAAACTAATTCAAATAAATTTATACACAAAAATTTTTGACTAAACATCATATTTTAGCATTTTTCCATTTATACCAGAAATAACACAAGAATTTCCACTCTCATCATTTAATTTGGCATTATGTTAGAGATCTAAACAATCTAGTAATATTTTGTAGCACCTCTAATATATGTAATTAAACTTTACTTAGATATGTTAAATAAATGTAGAGATATCTTCATGAACTGAAACACCATTAAAATATCAATTATATTCGTATTGATATACAAATTTAATTCAATGTCATATAATATCCTAGCAAGATTACTTTTACAAAATTTGAAAGTTATAGTCTAAAATATATTGAAATGCAAAGTAGCTGATGATAACCAAGACACTCTAGAATAATCCCTGGCTGGTGTGGCTCAGTGGATTGAGCGCCAGTTTGTGAACCAAAGAATCGCTGGTTCAATTCCCAGTCAGGGCACATGCCTGAGTTGCCAGCCAGGTCCCCAGTACGGGGCGCACAAGAGGCAACCACACGTTGATGTGTTTCTCTCCCTCTCTTTCTCCCTCCCTTCTCCTCTATCTAAAAATAAATTAATTAAATCTTTTTTTAAAAAGACACTATAGAATAAGAGAAATAGGTTGAGAGGGCTTTCTTTCCTATATGTGTATATGAATTTTTAAAATTATGGTAATAAAATATGTATAGACAAATAAAGCAATGTAATAAAGACCAGAGAATAGACGTCCATAAAAGACACTTGATATATAACAGAAATGACATTGCAGATAAGTAGGAAAATAATAGACATTACAATGAATAATTCTTATAAAATTGGATAATCATATAAAAAGTAAAATTAAACCTTTTTCTTACTTTATACATAACTGTCAGGTCTAGGTAGGTTAAGTATCTAAGTGCAAAAGGTGAAATTATAAAAAATTACAAGGTAATTCCTCAAAAGTTCTCATTAAAAACATAGTTAAACAAGACACAAAAATACTACATATCAAGGAACATACCAATACTTTCAACTGCATTATAATTAAAAACTTATGTTCACAAAGATCAAAAGACAAATCCAGATTGGTAGAAAGATATTTGCAGCAAAAACAACTTTAAAAATACAAGTATTCAGTATATATAAATAATTTCTGTAAATTAATAAGAACTAGACCATCTGTTTTAAAAAAAAACAAATATGTTGAATACTCACTTCTTAAAAGGAAGTCTAGGTAGCCAATATACATGAAAACTATAGTCTCATGTATAATCAAGAGAATGAGAATTAAAACTATAATTAAATACCATTATACACTCACGGGTAAAAGGTCTGAGGCAACCAAATGTTGGTGAAAAATATTGAGGAAAGGAACACAGCAAGTGTGAGTGATGTAATGCAAAACATTTGGCATTACCTAGTCAATGAAAGGTATATGACTTATGATCCATTCCCAGGAATATACCCTATAGAAACATTTACATATGTCTACCTTTTAAGACTTGTACAACATATTGGTAGAAACAATTTTTATAATAGTACTGAAGTAGAAACAGTCTAAATGACCATTTGGGAAGAATGGATAAGTAAATCGTAGTATATTCATAAAACAGACTACTATATGGCAGTGAAAATTGAACTACAGCTGCAGCTAATATTATGAATGACTCTTATAAACATAATATGGAGTAAAAGAATTAAGACAATTACATGTATAATTGACCCTTGAACAACACAGGTTTGAACTGCTGTGTGGATCTTCTTATATGCATATTTTTTTAATAAATGCACTAAATTTTTTTTAGAAATAAAAAATTTTGTTATGTTTTTGCAACAATTTGAAAAAACTTACAAACTGCATAGCATAGAAATACCAAAAATTAAGAAAAAGTTAGGTATATCATGAATGTATAAATATATATACGCTAGTTTTATTTTGTTATTTATGACCATAAAATGTACACAAATCTATTATAAAAAGATAAAATATGGCACCATTTACAGTAAAAAAACATAAACAAATACAAAGTTGCAGTATTAAATCACAACTGGATGAAATTAACTGTAATAATACTGTATTATTGTAACAATTTTGTAACCACCCCCTGTTACTATTTTGGTGGCTTCAAGTATGCAAGTATGTGTTTAAAATGCAGTATGATACTAGTAGCTCCATGGGAGAAGTTGCCTCTCTAGTAAATTGCGTATTGCAGTAAAAAGTGATCTCTTGTGGTTCTCGTGCTTTTTTCATGTTTAGTGCAATGCTCTAAACCTCGAGTAACACCATGGGACTCATATGAAGTGCCACTAGTGATGCTGGAAGTGCTGCCAAGAAGCAAAGTCATGACATTACAAGAAAAAGTCTGAACTGCTTGATAGGTACTGTAGGCTGAGATTGCAGCTGTGGTTGCCTGCCATTTCAAGATAAATAAATCCAGCATAAGGACCATTGTTAAGTAAAGGGCATTTACGAAGCCATTGCTGTAGCTGTATCAACAGACACAAAAACCTTGCACTTTTATCTCATATTGAAAATGCAGTTTTTATATGGGTGAAGATTGTTCTAAGGCAGGGGTGTCAAACTGATTTTCACCAGGGGCCACATCAGCCTTGCAGTTGCCTTCAAAGGACCAAATGTAATGTTAGGACTGTATAAACGTAACTACTCCTTACCTAGGGGCAAGGAGCTCAGTGCTGCCACCAGTTGGAAACAAGGTGCTGGGCTGGATAAAACAAGACGGAGGGCTGGATTCAGCCACTGGGCCTTGTGTTTGCCACCTGTGCTCTAAGGCATACCTGTAGACTCTAAATATGATTCAAGAAAAAGCAAAGTCATTATATGACAACTTAATGCAAAAGAAAGGTGAAGGATCTAAAGGTGGAGGATTTAATGCCAGCAAAGGATGGTTTGATTTTTTTAATTGTTTTTCTATTATAGGTGTCCCAATTTTCCCCATTGCTCTCCCCTGCCCTGTCCACCACCAACTCCTACAGCCAATCTCCACCCTATTGTCCATGTCTGTGGGCCATTTATGCTTGTTCTTTAACTAGGCCTTTCCCCTTCTTTCCTCCCTTATCTCCCTTGCCCCACCCCTCTGGCCCATCTGTCAGTATGCTCCATGTTTCCATGTCTCCGGTTCTATTTTGCTCAGTTGTCTGTTTTGTTCATTAGGTTTCTCTTACAGGTGAGACATGTGGTATTTGTCTTTCATTGCCTGGCTTATTTCACTTAGCATAATACTCTCCAGTTCCATCCATGCTGTAGCAAAAAGTAGGAGTTCCTTATTTTTTTCTGCTGCATAGTATTCCACTGTGTGAAAATACCACAGTTCTTTGATTCACTCATTTACTGATGGGCACTTAGGTTCTTTCCAATACTTGGTTATTGTAAATAATACTCTTATAAATATGGAGGTGCATAGGTTCTTTTAAATTGGTGTTTCAGGATTCTTATGGTATAACCCAGCAGTAGAATCACTGGGTCAAAAATCAGTTCTATTTTTAGTTTTTTAAGGAAATTCCATACTGTTTTCCACAGTGGCTGCATCAGTCTGTGTTCTCACCAACAGTGCACAGGGTTCCCTTTTCTCCAGAACCTCACCGGCACTTGTTTGTGTATTTGTTAATGATACCACTCTTACCGGTGTGAGGCGGCATCTCATTGTGGTTTTAATTTGCACCTCTAGCCATGTTGAGATGCATGTGGATGTTGAGCATCCTTTCATATGTCTATGTGCCCTCTGTGTGCTCTCCTCAGAGAAATGTCTGTTTAGGTCCTTTGCCTACTTTTTAAATTAGATTGTTAATCTTCCTGGCATTGAATTATATGAGTTCTTTCTACATTTTGGAGATTAAACCATTGTCCAAGGTATCTTTGGCAACTCTGTTTTCCCATACAGTTGGCTCCCTTTTCATTCTACTTCTTTCTTTAGCCAGGCAAAAACTTTTTAATTTGATGTAGTCTCATTTGTTTATTTTTTTCTTTATTTTCCTTGCTCTAGAGGATATATTGGCAAAAATATTGCTGTGTTGGTTATATGAAATTTTGCTTCCTATGCTTTCCTCTAGAACTTTTATTGTGTCACAGCTTATGTTTAAGTCTTTTATCCATTTCGAGTTTATGCTGGTGTATGGTGTAAGTTGGTGATCGAGTCATTTTTTTGCATGTACCTACCCAGAGGTCCCAATATCACTTGTTGAAAAGGATATTTTTACTCCATTTTATGTTTCTGCCCCCTTTGTCAAATATTAATTGACCATAGAGACATAGTTTGATAATTTAGAAAGAGGTTTGGCTTTTTAAAATGTCAGGATAGTAGGAGAACAGATTCCTCTGACTAACAAACAGCAGAGTTCCCAGATGCCACTAAGAAAATCATTAGGAGAAAGGTGTCTGCCTGAATAGGCTTTTCATAAAGGAACAAAATGCCACAAAAGATTTATTACTAAGGAAGAGAAGTAAACACCAGGATTTAAGGCAGGAGGATAGGATAGCATCTTGTGCAAATGCAGTCAGGTTTACAACCAGGACTGCCCTCACCTATAAAACTACTAAACTCAGAGCTTTGAATGGGAAAGATAAACACCAGCTGCCAGTGTTTTCTTGTACAAGAAGAAGGCCTGGACAATGAGAGTCCTTTTTTGGATTGGTCGCTTTGATGCTTTGTCCCTGAAGTAAGAAAGTGCTTTGCTAGGGACTGTCATTTATAGGTTTTGTTTTTGTTTTTTTTAAATATTGGGCAATGCCCCTGGCCACCCAGTACCCCAAGAGTTCAACACCAATGGCATAGAAGTGGTCTACTTGTCCCCAAACACAGCCTCTCTAATCCAGCTTCTAGAATAGGGGACCATATGGACCTTTAAGTCTCAGTGCACACAGTACTTTATGTGAAGGGTTGTCAACACTATGGGAGAAAACCCTGACAGAGAGAACATCATGAAAGTATGGAGGGATGACACCATTGAAGCTGCCACCATTGTTATATAAAAGATATGAAAGTCATCAAGTCCAAAACAATAAACTCCTGATGGGAAAAACAAAAAACTGTATCCGATGTTGTGCATGATGACACAGCCAACCCCCAAAAAATATGACAGAGATTGTGGATAGGGCAAAAAATGTAAAGTAGAGTGAAAGATTTCAAGATATGAATCTTGGAGAAATTTAAGAGCTCCTAGATACCGTACCAAAGGAATAATGAAAGCAACTTGATGAAGATGACTGCTTCAAATCAAGTTCTGGACAGTGAGGAAGAAAATTGACATAGACATTCTGACAGAAGGGTTCCAATTATTTCACTACTTCTGATTATTATGACATGGACCCTTCTGTGATATGGGCACTGAAACTAAATCAAACATTGAAGAAGGAAATGTATAAAAATACTTTTAGATAAATAAAAAATAAAAAGATGAGACAGAAATTAAGATGAATTCCTGTAAAGTCATACCAAGTGTGCCTGCCTCTCTGGCCTTACTTTCCACATCCCTCACCTCTTCTATTCTGCCACTCATCAGTAAGCAAGACAGACCCACCTCCTCCTCTTTCTCCTCCTCTTCCTCCTCATTCTCAGCCTACTCAATGTGAAGAAGACAAGGATGAAGACCTTCATCATGATCCACTTCCCCCTGATGAACACTAAACAGTCATCGTGCAATACAATTAATAAAATTTTCTATGTGTATATGTGTGTCTTCACATGAAAATGAATAACTATACAGCAAGAACTGGATGAGAGTTTTTATGTTATCATCACCTGAGTATTCATCATGTAGAATATTGCATGCAAGGCTTGTATTGAAGTGGATAGCCTATCCTTACACAGACATAATAGGAGTAATGTTATAAAATTATTAAGTGATAGTTTTCTTACTGTTTTAGAACTTTATTTTCAAGCAATTGTATTATCATACAATATACCTCTCATAATTGGAGAAACTGTGTATCAGGTTATAATCACTGGTAAGTGCCTTTAAAAATGTAACTTTCTAATAGTGTGTTGTGAATATGACTGTAATATTGTATGCCATAAAATTTTTAGAACAATTTGTTCATTAGTGTATAGGTTAGGCTACCAGGAAGCAATTGTATCAATTAAACTAGACTACTATTAAGCAATCATATTGCTGCTTGTTTATTGCCAGGCATGAATTGTTACACTTGTAAATAAATATGAATTTCTTTTGCACATTAGCTTTTCATTTTTATGTCTAGTGTTAGTAAGACATATTATATCTACAGTGTCTTGCATCATATTAAAAACTATTGACATAGGTACTGACAGACAGATGATGGAGTCATCTTATAAGTGATGATGTAAACTTACATTATCAATGAATACAGTATATTCCTATCACTGTATTTTCTCTTCCTTATGCTTTTCTTAATAACATTTTCTTTTCTCCAGATTTCTTTATTATAATAATACAGTACACATGCAAAATATATGTTAACAGCCTGTTTGTTATTAGTAAAGCTTCTGATCAACAGTAGGCCATTAATAGTTAAGTCCTGGGGGGATTCAAATATTATACACACTTTTTTGACTGTGCAGATGGTCGGTGCCCCGATTCCCACATTGTTCAAGGGTTAACTGTATATACAATATGATTCTATTTTTATAAACTGGAAAAGAGAAATATTAAACTATAATTTTAGTCATATATATAGATGATTATATGACTGCTACATTTATATTTCACAGCTTTAAAAATCAGTAACAATAAAATGAAAGATAAAGAAATATAATGATTGCAATAAAATTTTAAGATGTTTACCTTTCAAAAGGAGGAATGTATCATATCATTATGTCATACATCTTTTTATTGTTTATTTTTTAAATTACTGTTTACTTTCAATATTAGTTTGTATTCAGGTATACAGCATAGTGGTTAGACAGTCATATACTATGTCATACATCTTAAACTTACACAATGTTATGTATAACTTATATCTCAATAAATCTGATAAAAACAAATATGTAAATAACATTAAGTGGATTAAATACTCATATCCTCACATCAAAATAATAAAAGCATTTAATAAAAATAAGGAAATCATTGCTATTGCAGAAGGCAGATTCAAAGGAACTATTTTTAATATAAATATGTGATTATATTTAAGTATTTATTAGAAGGTGTCAGTATTAAAACAGATATTAAAATAGTGCCCTGATTGGTGTGGCTCAGTTAGTTGGGCATCATTTCACAGAGCAAAAGTTTACCAGTTTGATTCCTGGTCAGGGCACATGCCAGGTTGGGGCATATAAGAGAGGCAACTGATCAACGTTTCTCTCTCACATCGACATTTCCCTTCCCTTCTTTCTCCGTCCATTCCCCTTTCTCTAAGAAAAATAAACAAATAGAAGCTTTTTAAAAATACAGGAAAGTGAGTGGGTAAATAACAGTATGTGACCCTTAAGAAAGCAAAAAGTCATGGAATCAGAACACAAAGGTAAAAGAAGACAAGAATGGATGCAGCTGCATGTGATTTTGTAAATGACCAGCCAGTCACCTGATGGTTGTATTTTCTCTGCGAGGCAGGAAGTGAGACCTTAATCCAAAAACTAGCCTTCTTGTACTTTTCCCCTCTCCTGCTCCAGCTTGCTGACTTGAAATCACTTGTTGCTGCAGCTATGCAGATAATGCCCAGTGCAGATGCCAGTGTGCTCACCAAAGCCAGTATTATGGGCATCCTAGCACTGCCAATAGCTCTGCACTATCCCCTCTAGGTGTCCAAGTTGCATGCACCAAATGTTGGGAGATGGCTAAACAGAAATCCCGCACACATTTTAACTTCCCCCAGCTGTTTTATTAAGCTCATCATAGCCAACCTATGGAAACAGAGGCAGAGAGTGTCCAACGTTTTTGAATATCCAGTGCATATTTATTTTTTACTTTTTATCTTCTTTATTTATTTATTTTTGAATTTTTATAGAATTTTGGGGGGTTACAGTGGTTAATAAACTTATATAGGTTTCAGGTATACAATTCTATAATACATCATCTGTATATAGTATTGTGTGTTCACCACCCAAAGTTGTCACCTCTCTGTCACTGTTTATACCTCCTTTATCCTTTCCACCTCCCCCATTTCCTTTATACTTCAGTTCTTTTTTTAAAAAGTTATCTGTTACAGAAATTTCCAAGTACAGTGTTTGTCAGAATGTTAAGTGTGGTTTCTGGCCCAGTGGAAAATAAGAGGACCTGCAATTCTACATTACTAACAATCTTCCAGGTAACCTCAATGCTGCTGGTCCCCAACCACATTTTGAGGAGCAAAGTCTTATAACTTCATATTAAAGACCCTAAAGGGCACAACATATCTATTCACATAACATTTCAAAACATGCCTGAATTATAGGTAAATACAGCTTAGGTTTACATTTCTTAAGACTACCCACTGAAGTAAATGATTAGAGTAGCTGTCAGTCAAAATTAATTGAACACCCTTTATGTATCCTACTACATGGGCTATAGATAATTAGGGGTATTGCCTCTGCCTTTGAATTTATTTTTAACTCAGTAAATGACAGCAAGATACTAGAAAAGTACAAAGAATATCAAGGACACTCAAACTAAAATAGAGTATTCAACTAGACACAATCCTGTGGAACTGTATGAGTTCTTCATCTCTTTCACTTACTGACATGTTATCAAATTCCTTGGCATATCTTGAATAAATTTCATGGTCTGGAAATCATAGCCATTCACTATGCATTAATTTTTCCTATTGATAATTAGCTAAAAGAAAAGTTATCCTGTGAACAAGCCATGGTATTAAATACAAGATATCTTTAGAAATTCTATCTGTCATTGACAGGAGATTCTTTACCCCTTACTACAATGGAAAGCTACTTTCTTTTTTTTAATTTGACAATTTTATCTTCTAATTGGACACTTCATAAGCTGACACTTAATGTAATTACTGATTTATATGGATTGAAATCTAACATTTTATAATTTATTTTCTCTTTTTAATAATTTAAAAATTTTTATTGTATGTTTTCCATTACCATTTGACACCCTTATAATCCTCTCTCCCCTGCAATTACCATACTGTTGACCATGTCCATGATTCATTTTTCCTTTCCGCTCAATACCTCCACCTCCTAACCTCCCCCACCAATAGCTGTCATCCTGCTCTCTATGAGTCTATTTGCTTGTTAGTTCAGTTTGTTCACTAGATTCCACATACAAGTGAAATCATACTATATTTGTCTTTCTCTGACTAGCTTATTTCAGTTAGCATAATGTTTTCCAGGTCTACCATGCTGTTTTGTAGGTAAAAACTCAACACTAAAAAAAAAAATCCAATTAAAAAATGTGCAAAGGATCTGAATAGGCACTTCTCCAAAGAGGACATGCAGATAGCCAATAGACCTATGAAAAGATGCTCAACATCTAGATGCTAATCATCAGAGAAATGCAAATTAAAACCATAGTGCTATATCATCTCACACCTGTCAGAATGCCTATCATCAACAAGAAGTGCTGGTAAGGATGTAAGAAAAGGGAATCCTTTTGCACTATTGGTGGGAATGTGGACTGGTACACCTACTGTATGGAGATACCTCAAAAAATTAAAAATGGATATGTCTTTTGACCCAGCAATCCTACTTCTTGGAAATATATTCAAAGAAACTGAAATACTAATTTGAAAGACCATAAGCACCTCCATGTTCACTGAAGAATTATTTACAATCTCTAAGATATGGTAGCAGCCCAAGTGTCCATCAGTAGATAAGCAGATAAAACAACTATGGGATATTTACGTAATGAAATACTACTCAACCATAAAAAAGAGGAAAGCCACTTTCATTTATTCAAATACACTCTCTCTTAAGAGTAAAAAGACACTTCCAAGTTAAAAAGATAAACAGCTGGTGATATTTAATTTGGGATGTATTCTACCTCGTTTTAGAAATAAAAAAGTGTTCACAAAGAATTTGGAAAATTTAATGAGAGTAGACTTTCTGAGAAAAGTTTGAAATTTCAGATATAGAGAAAGAATCCTACAGGTATCCAAGGATCAACATGTAGATCACAAAACAACCAAATTCTACTTCAACTGAGACTGCCTTTTTACAACATGAAAATGAAACAGTGTAGATATTTGGGTAAAAACTGTTAACAATATTTTTGTATTTATTCAGGTTATTATTTGTGTAGGAAGGTCACCTTTTTAGTTTCAGATATATAGGGGCTCAAAAAGTCCTATACCCAAATATCCTTTCTGAGAAAATTACTGGAAGATATAGACCAGCCAATGGAAAAGTTATTGAAGATTAAACACACAAGAATGAAGTTGTGCTTTTACTGTGATTTTATAAGTATGAGTTATGATCACTAAAATGAGTTAACCAATGAGTTTATAAGACATAAACAAAACAGAATAATAAAAATACAAATAACTCAGACCTAAAAATGAAATTATTTAAACAAAAACTAAGAAATACAGAATGAGAGCATAAAGTTTTAAAATGTATCAACCCCATTCATTCAATAAATACTTTTTCATCTACTCTGTGCCAGATATTTTGTTAGATGCTCATCTTACAAAGGATGATTTACCATTAAAACTTTTAAATTACGAGAAATGTAAATGAAAATATGTTTTCTTCTGGAATCCTTTTCTTTTGTGTATAAATTTGTTTTGCAAATTAAAATTAAATATTTTAGTTCTACAAAATAAGGCATGTAACTTTTTAAAAAAATTTAGAAGTACAAAAGTGTTTTAATCAAAAATAACATCTTATCACCCTAACTCACCCTGATCTCAATACCTAGGAGCAATTACTTTTTAATTATTTCAGTTTTGTTTTCCTAGTTTATAGTCTATATATTTTCAATGTAAATGCTTATCTTTTATTGCTTGAATCTTCAATATTTGATATTATTTATTAAGTCTACTCTTTCAAAGAGAAGAATTTATCTAATTCACAAGATGTTCTAAAGTGCCATGCTCTTTTTCCTTTGATGTCTAAAGGACAATGTTCTAAAGTCTTTATTTTCTTCAATGTCTCCCAGCTTGTGATCTGTGCTCACAAGTGAGGAAGGAGGTGCACTGGCAGTTAGCATTCACCTGTGAGTCAGCAGAAATAGCTCTACAGTAAGTCATTTGGTCAATGGAGAATAGGGTTTCCTTAGTAAATACCACATTTGACCACACTCTGAGCACAGGTATGAATGAAAAATACAAGTTTTTATATTCTATATATTGACCTTCAACCCACTGTTGTCAAACTATGTCTCACTTCTCTCTGCCTCCTAACTCTCAAACCCCGGTACTCCCTTGGATTTCTGCAAGGCAGAAAGACACTTTGATCTGTGACAAACTACTACATGTATTTAATCTGCACCTTTCTCCACTTCATTATCAGAAAACATTCTTTCAGTTATTTTCCATCTTGCAGCAATTCAATAAGTTGTCTCATAGACAGATGGACCTCTTTGACCTTCTGGCTCTATTCTTCTTTTGATCTTTACTATAATTTTTTTTAGATCTTTTTTTTTAATTTTATTTATTTTTAGAGGGTAAGGGAGGCAGACAGAGAGGGAGAGAAACAGCAATGTATGGTTGCCTCTAACATGGCCCTCACGGGGACCTGGTCTGCAACCCAGGCATGTGCCCTGGCTGGGGATCGAACCGGGACCTTTGGTTCCCAGCCCGCGCTCAAGCCACTGCGCTACACCAGCCAGGTGTTGATCTTTACTATAATTTTAATGGGAATAGTATAAAAGAGGAAAGAAGAGCATGCATTTTTAATATTCTATCTTGAACTGGAATCCTAAGTATATTTTTAAAACAAAAACATAAAACTATAATATTAATTAGGATATTTTCCAAATGTTTAGAGGAAAACAAAACACCAAAAATATAGTCCATATAGAAAAATACAACAAGAGAGAAGATGGCGGCGAGATAGGTGGGAGCAGAGTCCACTTCCTCCTGCCCACTGGTGAAACACCTAGCCGATCTTCTGAGGAACATAGCAAAACAGCCAACGGAATTCCAGCATATATGAAGACTGGAGACCAAAATTATAGGGGACATTGAATGATTGGACAGTAAGGAGAGTGCTTTGAGACTAGCACGGGAACCAGGGTGGGCTGCAGCCCCATGCCCAGCACCTACCGAGTCTGCTGCAAGATTCTTGGGAGAGAGCCAGGTTGGGCTCTGTGAGAGGCCAGGTGCTTGTTTGGACCAGCGGGCTTAAATAGGAAGAATTTTTCAGAAAGAAAAATAGAAAAAAAGAGGCACTCCGTGGCTGTTTGGAGGGCCCATGCCCCTGACAGCCCCAGAATCCGTGCATACCTGGTGATCGGCGGCTCAGGGTAACCTGCCTGCGTACACTCCAGAAGAACCGGGAATAGTGCACAACCTGCAGCCCAAGCCTGGTAGTGCCCAACTAAGGGGAATTGGGGACTGTGCGCACCCAGTGATCTGCGGCCTGCTCATGCCCACTCCAAATTCACCAGGGACGATGCGCAACCAGTGGCCTCCAGCCCAGAAGCTGGCCCGCACCCAATCCAGGGGCATAGGGGCGGATCACACAGGTCTGCGGAGCTCATACCCAGAGCACCAGGGACAAAGTGCCTGCCACCCAGCCTCTGTGTGTGGAGTCCTGCAAGACCAACTGGCTCTATAGAAGAAAGGCAGAAGTGCCTCAGTGAGGGGAGCTGCAGTCCTCAGAAAGACTTGACTCAGTGGGGGAGCTAAACTACCCAGAAGGGGCTCTGAAAGTACCTAGCATCGAGATCATCAAGGAGCAAGAAGGCAGTGGGTGAATAGCCCCTAATTGGTGCATCTCAAGGACAGCACAACTAAAGGCCTAAGCTGGACCCAGAATGGCACCTAGGAACTGGGCTGGAGGTTGGACAACAGTGAAGAGTGCATCTCAGGAAGGGAGAAAAAAGAAACCAATACCTTCCCAGCCTGACAAAGCAAGGAAGACCAGAAGAACAGGCCTGGCCTGACCAGTTTAAGGCCAGCAGAAGGTTTTGTGCTTTTTTCTTTTAATTCCTTCTCCTTTCTGTCCTTCTTTATTTTTTAACTCCTTCTTCCTCCTTTTCCTGTATGCTTAGTCCCCTCCTTCTTTTTTTCCTTCTTTCTTTTTTATTCCTCCTTCTTTCCTTCCTTTCCTTATTTCATTATTTCTCTCTTCCTTCCCTCTTAGTTTCCCCCCTCTTCTTTACCCACAGGTGAGATATTAAAACCAGGAGCTTGCCCGGCTGGTGTAGCTCAGTGGATTGAGCGCAGGCTGGAAACCAGAGGGTCCCAGTTTGATTCCCAGTCGGGGCACATGCCTGGGTTGCGGGCCAGGTCCCCAGTGAGGACCATGTGAAAGGCAACCATACATTGCTCTTTCTCCCTCCCTTCTCCTCTCTCTGAAAATAAATAAATAAAATCTTTGAAAAAAAAAAACAAAAAAAAAAAAAAACAGGGAGCTGTGAAAAGACAAGAGTTAGACTCAGATAGGGATCATCCCAAAAAACAAAGACAGTGAGACAAATTTCACTTTGCTACTCCAAAGAACTTGCAAGGTGGGAGCAGTGAACACCAGTACACCTGCTAGAAGAGGAAATACACCAACAAAGGAACCACCAACAGAAAAAAAAAAAAAAAAAAAAAAAAAAAAAAAAACAGAAGAAGGTGAAGGAGGAAGTGGAACCCACACTAACCTCAATCCAGAACTGAACAGGCAATACAACCAATTGGTGGAGAAAAACCCACAACAAACAATTGACCAAGAGTGAGAGAGAAGCCTCAAAACCTTGTTCACATAGAAGAATCAGCTTCAACACAACCTGTTCACACCTGCACAACAGAATGCAAGGCATGGTGGATGGAGTGACCCTCAGTTAACCAGCTTGAGCAAAGGAACCACCAAAGAAGGACCCGACAACAATCAAAACCCAAAGACATACAGACAGCCAACACAAACCACAGCTCAAGACCAGCAAGTTCAGGAAATCAAGCAGACTGCACCACTGGATCACACAGGTCTTCCACCATAGAAGTTCACACCAGAAACCCAGGGAGTCAGAACAGATCAATTTAAGAAACAGGCGCCAACAAGAAGAGTCTCAAAAACAATGGTGAGACAAAGAAACAATCCCCAAATGAAAGGAAAGGAAGAAGCCCCATATAGAATGATAAATGAAACAGAGGCAAGTCAACTATCAGATATTGAGTTCAAAGCAATGGTTATCAGGAAGCTCAAGGAGCTCACAGAGAATTACCAGAAACTACAGGGAAACTACAATGAACTCACTGCAAACTATGTCAACATGAAAAAGGAAATAGAAACTATCAACAAGGGCCAAGAGGAAATGAAGAATACAATTTCTGAAATGAAGAACACAGTGGAAGGAATCAAAAGCAGGCTAGATGAAGCAGAGGATGGGATCAGAGCTAGAGGACAAGGTAGGAAAAAAAAGAAAGAAAGAGCAAGAAAAGGAAAAGAGGCTCAGAAAGAAAGAAGAGGTGTTAAGGGAAATACAGGAACAACATTAAATGTAATAATATCTGTACAATAGGGATACCAGAAGAAGAAGAAGAAGAAGAAGATCAAGGGATAGAAAACCTGGTTGAAAAAGTAATGATAGAAAACTTCCCTAATCTGATGAGAGAAAAAAGTCACACAAATCCAGGAAACACAGAGAGCCCCAATCAAGAGGAACCCAAAGAGGCTCACCTCAAGATACATCGTAATTAAAATAGCAAAATTCCAAGACAAACAAAATCTTAAAGGCACCAAGGAAGAAACAGGAAGTAAGATGCAAGGGAGCCCTGATAAGGTTAGCAGCTGACTTCTCAGTGGAAATGCTCCGAGCCAGAAAAGAATGCCAAGAAATATTCCAAGTAATGAGAACCAGAGGCCTGCAACCAAGGCTACTGTACCCAGCAAGGCTCCCAATCAAGATAGATGGCCAACTAAGGAGCTTCCAGACAAAAGAAGTCTAAAAGAATACACCTCCACCAAACCAGCTCTGCAAGAGATGCTAAAGGGACTGCTTTAAGGAAAGGAAGAAAAAGAGAGAGCGAGAAGAACACAGGTACAAAAAAATGGCACTGAATAAGTAATTATCAATAATAACCTTCAATGTAAATGGATTAAATTCTCCAATCAAAAGACATAGAATTGGAGAATGGATAAGAAAGCATGACCCACACATATGCTGCCTACAAGAGACCCAGCTCAGGACAAAAGACCTATACAGACTGAAAGTAAAGGGCTGGAAACAAACTTTCCAAGCAAATGAACAGGAACAAAGAGCCAGTGTAGCAATACTCATATTAGACAAAATAGACTTCAAAGAAAGGGCCATAAAGACAGACCCAAAGGACACTTCAAAATACTCAAGGGAAGAATCCACCAAGAAGACATAAACATTGTAAATATATATGCACCCAACATAGGAGCACCCAAATACATAAAGAAAATCTTGGAGGACTTCTAGAAAGGTATTGACAGCAACACAATTAAAGTAGGGGATTTTAACACCCCACTGTCAAAAGTGGACAGATCTTCCAAACAAAATATCAACAAAGATATTGTGGCATTGAACAATGCCCTAGATCAAATGGACTTAACTGATTATATATATATATATATATATATATATATATATATATATATATATATATATATGTATAGAGAGAGAGAGAGAGAGGGGGGGGGGAGCTTTCATTCCAAAGGAGCAATTATACACATTCTTTTCCAATGCACATGGAACATTTTCAAAGATACCACATGATAGGACACAAAACAAGCCTCAACAAATTCAAGGAAATTGAAATGATATCAAGCATTTTCTCCAACCACAAGGGACTGAAATTAGAGATCAACCTCAAGGAAAAAAAAACCCAAACACTCAAACTCATGGAGATTGAATAGCATGCTATTAAACAATAAATGGGTCAAGAATGAGTCAAAGAAGAAATCAAAAAGTTTCTGGAAACAAATGAAAATGAACTCACAACAATACAAAACTTTTGGGACACAGTGAAGGCAGTCCTGAGAGGGAAGTTTATAGCGATACAAGCCTACCTAAAAAAAAATAGAAACATTTCAAACAAAAAATCTACCCCTACACCTACAAGAACTTGAGGGACAACAACAAAAACAGCCCAGAGCAAGTAGAAGGAAGGAATTAACCAAGATCAGAACAGAGTTAAATGGCATAGAGACTAAAAGCACAATTCTAAGGATCAATGAATCCAGGAGCTGGTTCTTTGAAATGATAAACAAAATCGACAAGCTTTTATGTAGGCTCATCAAGAAAAAAAGAGAGGACCCAAATAAACACAATCAGAAATGAAAGAGGAGAGATTACAACTGACGCCACAGAAATACAAAGGATTGTAAGAAACTACTGCGAAGAACTGTAGTGGTATGCCAAGAAATATGAAAACCCAGGTGACATGGACAAATTTCTAGAAAAATATAATCTTCCAAAACTCAATGAAGAAGAAGAAGCCTGAACCAACCAATAACAGCAGATGAAATTGAAACAGTAATCAAGAAACCCCTGACACACAAAAGCCCTGGACCAGATGGTTTCACAGGAGAATTCTACAAAGCATTTAAGAAAGAGCTAACCCCTATCCTTCACAGACTATTCCAAAAAATTCAAAATGATGGAAGACTCCCAAATTCTTTTTATGAAGCCAGTACCATCCTAATCCCAGAACCAGATAAAGACACAACAAAGAAAACTTCAGGCCAATATTGCTGATGAACATAGATGCTAAAATCCTCAACAAAATATTAGCAAACTGCATCCAGCAATACATTAAAAAGATCATACACTATGACCAAGTGGGATTCACCCCAGGGATGCAAGAATGATACAATATTTGCCAATCATAAACATAATACCTCACATAAACAAAAGCAAAGACAAAAATTACATGATCATATCAATAGATGCTGAAAAAACATTTGATAAGGTGCAGCACCCATTTATGATCAAAACACTCAGCAAAGTGGGAATAAAGGGAGCATTCCTCAACATAATAAAGGCCATCTATGACAAACCTACAGCCAACATTATACGCAATGGGCAAAAACTAAAATCTTTCCCACTAAGATCAGGAACAAGACAAGGTTGTCCACTTTCATCACTTATATTTAACATTTAATTGAAAGTCCTAACCACAGCAATCAGACAAGACAAAGAAATAAAAGGCATCAAAATTGAAAAGGAGGAAACAGAACTGTCATTATTTGCAGATGACATGATAGTGTACATAGAAAATCCTATAGACTCTGCCCAAAAACTACTCGACCTAATAAAGGAATTTGGCAAAACAGCAGGATAAAAGTCAATATCCAGAAATCAAAGGCATTTTTGTATATCAACAATGAAATATCAGAAGCAGAAATCAGGAAAAAATTCCATTTGATATAGCAACAACAACAACAACAAAAAAAAAAAACCTAGGAATAAATCTCACCAAGAAGATAAAAGACCTGTAATCAAAAAAATTACACAATACTGAAAAAAGAAATCATGGAAGACACAAACAAATGGAAACATATACCGTGCTCATGGATTGGAATAATCAACATCATCAAAATGTCCATACTACCCAAAGCAGTTTATAGATTCACTGTAATCCCTATCAAAGTACCAATGCCATATTTCAAAGATACAGAACAAACACTTCAAAAATTTATATGGAACCATAAACGACCCAGAATATCAGTTGCAATTTTGAGAAAGAAGAACAAAGTAGGAGGGATCACAATACCTGATATCAAACTGTATTACAAGGCCACTATAATCAAAACAGCCTGGTACTGGCATAAAAACAGACAGATAGACCAATGGAACAGAATAGAGAGCCCAGAAGTAAACCCAAGTTTCTATGGCCAATTAATCTTTGACAAAGGGAGAAGCAGCATAAAATGGAGTAAAAATAGCCCTTCAACAAATGCTGTTGGGAAATCTGGACAGCTACGTGCAAAAAAAAAAAAAAAAAATGAAACTTGAGCGCCAACTTACACCATACACAAAAACAAATTCAAGGTGGATAAAAGATTTAAATATAAGTCATGACACCATAAAAGTCCTAGAGGAAAACCTCAGACATTCCAAGCAGCAACATCTTCACTGATATGTCCCCCAGAGCAAGGGACATAAAGGAAAGAATAAACAAATGGGACCTCATCAAAATAAAAAGCTTCTGCATTGCTAGAGAAAACAGTATTAAAATAAAAAGAGAACCAACAGTATGGGAAAACATATTTGCCAATGATACCTCAGACAAGGGTTTGATCTCCAAAATAAATAAAGAACTCATATGACTCCACTCCAGGAAGACAAAATACCCAATTAAAAAATGGGCAAAAAACTTGAACAGACGCTTTACCACAGAGGACATACAGAGGGCCCAGAGACATATTAAAAGATGCTCAGCATCATTAGCCATCAGAGAGAAGCAAATTAAAACCACAATGAGCTACCATTTCACACAGGTCAGAATGGCCATCATAAACAAAGCAACGGATAACTGTTGGAGAGGATGTGGAGAAAAGGGAACCCTACTGCACTGTTGGTGGGAATGAAGACTGGTGCAGCCACTGTGGAAAACAGTATGGAATTTCCTCAGAAAACTAAAAATGGAACTGCCTTTCAACCCAGCAATTCCACTACTGGGATTATACCCTAAGAGCCCTGAAACACCGATTCAAAAGAACCTGTGCACTCCAATGTTCATAGCAGCACAATTTACAATAGCCAAGTGCTGGAAGCAACCTAAGTGCCCAACAGCAAATGAGTGGATCAAGAAACTATGGTACATTTAC
Organism: Micronycteris hirsuta; assembly: GCA_004026765.1. Classification (NCBI taxonomy): domain Eukaryota; kingdom Metazoa; phylum Chordata; class Mammalia; order Chiroptera; family Phyllostomidae; genus Micronycteris; species Micronycteris hirsuta. The sequence continues at coordinate 10,362 of PVJI01010631.1, read as the reverse complement.
ACAATGGAATTCTATGCAGCAGAAAGGAAGAAGGAGCTTGTACCCTTTGTGAACAGCATGGATGGAACTGGAGAGCATTATGCTAAGTGAAATAAGCCAGGCGGTGAGGGACAGATACCATATGATCTCACCTTTAACTGGGACATAATCAACAAAAGAAAAAAGCAAGCAAAACATAACCAGAGACTTTGAAATTAAAAACAATCTAACAATAGCCAGAGGGGAGGGGGGAGGAAACTATGGGGAGAAGGGTTTTCAGGAACCACTATAGAGGACACATGGACAGAACCAAGGGGGAGGGTGGAAGCAGGGGAGGGAGGTGGGTTTGGAGGGAGTGAGGGGAGGGGAAGGGAGAGGATGCAGACAACTGTAATTGAACAACAATAAAGTAATTAAATTAAAAAAAAGAAAAATACAACAAAGAACCACTTTTTTTTGTTATGTTGAAGGTATTTGTACATAGAAAGGATGGATTTATCAGACTGGTATAGCCTGATTGCATTCCTTATTTTAATCACTTAAATCCTTTGTCCTGGCTCCAAGTTCACAAAGGAATCTGCTCAAGTATTGCCTCCCCTTAGAGTAAACAAACAAGACAATGTTCTGGTTAGAGCATGTAAGTAACCAGTTTTCTCTACATCTATTTCTTTTTTGAAATCAGCCATCTGATATTCTGATTTCATGCATCATGTTTCTGAGAACACTTCACTTGAACTTCTTCCTAGGATCCAGACCCATTTCAGGTGTGTTAACAAAATCAGGTGCCTGTAATTTCAAAGCTGAGAGCTAAACTCATTGGCCATATTAGATCCCTACTGCCTCCTACTTTTCACAAAAACTTCAGTGTGAAACAAAGTAATGAAATTATTGAGGTCTTAAAAATGTTTTTTCTGTACCTTTGGAGGATTTTTCGTATCCTTCACAATACATACATAATGTCTCTAATTTTAAGACAAATGAACATTATTTTTTAATTGCAGGTACTGAATTAGAAAACACATATTGCTTATAACGTTTTTATGTAATTCCATACATAATTGTTTTTCTTCTACTGAAAATACCTCTTCAACAAAAGTAAGTTAAAAATGTTCCACTATTACCAGACTGGTACTTTTTATCCCTTTACCAATGTGTTCCTAATAATTTGACAACTTCCAGTTTTGATAATCGGATTGGTAAATTACTTCTGAATTATTATACTGAACATAAAATAAGCTCTTCTCATTTTTAGTAGTACAGGTTATAATTAAGATAAATTTTAAAACTGGAGAATTGCTTTCTAAAATTCAGAGAGGCTGGTAGGAGAAACTATAAAAACAGAGGAAAGTAAAGAAATTATCAGTTATTTAAAAAATGAGCAAGTAAATCAATGACCAGGTTCCCCCAACTTGCATTATCCAAATTAAATCTGGTTATTTTTTCAAATATGACTCCCTAGATTTCCCATCCCAAGTGTCCATCAGTAGATGAGTGGATAGAACAGCTATGGTACATTTACTCAGTGAATACTACTTGGCTGTAAAAAAGAAGGAAATCTTACCCTTTGCAACAGCATGCATGGACCTGGATAGCATTATGCTAAGTGAAATAAGCCAGTCAGAGAAATACAAGCACCATATGATTTCACTTATATGTGGAATCTAATAAACCAAATAAAATAACAAACAAATTGAAACAGACTCGAGAACACACTGATAGCTGTCAGAGGGGAGAGAGGTTGAGGGGTTGTATGAAAAAATTAATGGATTAATCAAACAACAAAACCTCATAGACACAGACAAGTATGGTGATTACCAGAGGGAAATGGGAATTGGATGCAGGTAGCAGAGGATAAAAGGGTGATAAATAGTGATGGAAGGAGACTTGATTTGGAATGCTGAACACACAATACAGTATACAGATGATACATTATAGAATGGTATACCTGAAACCTATATAATGTTATTAACCAATGTCACCCCAATAAATTCAATAAAAAAATAAATGTAGACTCCCTAAATCAAGTTCCATTCTGATTATTTTCTCTGTTTGTTGTTGATTTTCAGATTCTAGACAAACTCCCCTATGGATTATAGGTCATTCCTTAATATAAAGCTTCTGAGGCTCTCAGTGAGCTGACACAATGGAAATCAGGTTAAAATGAAGAATATAAAGAAATATAGGAATAAAAAAATGCAATATTTTAGTAAATGATCCTACAACACTTGTATTTAGTTCTTGCTATCTAATAGATACTTCATATATATTATCATAGAAAATGTATACTTCCAGAAAGATGGAGTATATGCATTTTGCCCTAATCTTCTCCCTAGATAGAACTGAAAACTGGATATTTTATACAAAATAACTATAAGATACTGAGAGAATAAGGATGACCACCTAAGGACTTTGGAAATCCAAGAAATTCGGTGGTGAGTTCTCCAGTTTTTGTTTTTTTTTTTTTCTGGTTTCTTATATCCCAGAACTGGAGCTGAGGAAGTCAGGAACCCAGAAATACCAACAGACTCTCATAAAAAAAAAAAATCAGTTAGTGAAAGTCCCTAGCCAAATCATTAGGAAAAGGACAGCCTATCAAGACAGTAAAATTTATACCATAACCAATCAATTCCAAATAAATAACACAGGAAAAAAACTGTGGCCTCATAAACACACCAGTAAAGGCTCAATAAGGAGAAGAGAATTCCATCTCTACAAGGTAGTAACAGAGCACTCCAACATCTCCAAGGTTACGGCAGGAAAAGCCAGGCAGGAACCTGAACATCTGTGCCCACCAGTGGGGTTAAGTTACCCGCTCCACAGTGTCAGTGCAGACCTATGGAGATCCTCAGTTTCCATCTCCACCTAGTAATAATGAGGCATTTGCAGCAGAGGCCTGCAAGAGAATCAGTAGTAACAAAGCCACCCCACTGACCAGACAGTGGAGACTATGGGCAGAGCCAGAACTCAGAGCTCCACCCAGGAGTAACAAGGAGTAAGTAGAAAGAGATCAGGAACGTGAACTTCTACCTCCACCATGCAGTAAGGAGGTAGCTACACTCCCTTGCCATGACAGAGGACAGTTAAAAAAAAAACAGCTAAAATCAAAGGTTTAAATAAAACCCTGTCTCATAACAAAATGTGAAGATATTCAGATTTCAACCAAAAATCACTTACACCAAAAATTAGGTAGATCTCAAACTGAATGACAAAGGAAATCAATAGATGATAACACTGAGATGACAGAGATGTTGGAATTATCTAACAAAAGTTTTAAGCAGCCATGATTAAAAAATGCTTCAATTAGCTATTATAAACATGTTTCACACAAATAAAAAAAGAAGACAGAAAATATCAACAAAGAAATAGAAAGTCCTGACAAAGAAATAAAAGATACAGCCCTGACTGGGTTGTTCAGTTGGTTGGAGCATTGTCCCATGCACCAAAATGTTGCAGGTTCCATCCCCAGTCAGGGCACATACCTAGGTTGTAGGCCCAATCCCCTGTCAGGGACACGTACATACAGAGGCAAACTATCAATGTTTCTTTTTCACATTGATATCTCTCTCTCTTTCTTTCTCCATTCCTTTCTTTCTAAAATCAATAAGCATGTCCTTAGGTGAGGATTTTAAAAATAATAATAATAAATTAAAATAAGACGCATGTAATACATAAATAAGGCCCAAATGGAAATTTTAGACTGAAAAATATAACTGAGGAGACAACTCAGTTATTACACAACTCAGTTTTAGACAACTAAAATGATCTTGGGTATAGTGATAACATTTTAGATACAATGCCAAAGGTACAATCAATGAAAGAAATTATTACAAGGCAGATGCTATTAATAAAAAACTTCCACTGTGTAAAACATAACTTTGACTCAAGAGAATCAAAATACAAGCCAGAGACTGTGGGAAAGTATTTGCAAAAGACATAGTTGATTAATGATACAAAAAGATCTTAAAAATTTAACAAGAAAATGAACAACTCAATCAAAAAGTGGGCAAAATATACACCTATTACAATGGCCAAAATCCAGAACACTGGTAACACCAAGTGCTAGCAAGGATGTGGAGCAACAGAAACACACACTGCTGGTGGGAATGCAAAATGGTACAATTACTTTGGAAGACAGTGGCGGCTTTTAACAAAATTAAACGTGCTTGTACAATACAATCTAACAACTGTGTTCCTTGGTGTTAACCCAAAGGAGTTGAAAACTTATGGCCACACAAACACCTGAACACAGATGCTTATAGCAGCTTCATTATTGTACTAATATCCTTAATACAGTGGCCCCTCACCTATGACAGGAGTTACGTTCCAGAGACCCCCTCAATAGGTGAAAATCCTCGAAGTAGAAGCGTTATATTTATTTTATTATTTATATATATTTTAAGACTTTATAAACCCTTCCCACACTCCTATAAACCTTTCCCACTCTCTTATTAACCTTTCCCACACTCTTATAAACACTTCATATGCTCTTAAACAGTTTCTACACTCTTAAACCTATGTAATTTTAACAACATAAAATTCTATATGGGTACTCACCAGTGAAGTATACTACAACTTAATTGATGAAGATCATGGATTATGTAGCTGTGCAGTACTGATGGCGATGAAGGTGATGACGATGAGATGAATGTACTGCACAGCCAAGAAGAGCATTACAGCTCTTCTGAAGGCACCACTTCATCAGGCGCTTCATCAGGTGGTGCAGTATCTTTGCCCTGGGCCATAACTTCTATTTCCACTAAAGTGATAGGCATAACTGATCTCTTCCTCTGAGTGATGAACATAGTTATGCGGAGTTGCTGGCACTGCTTTTTCTTCTGAGTGAGAAGGTTTTTATAAACTGACATGCCACTCTCCATTGTATTTACGAAGTGCAACGAATGAAGCATCTGGGATCCCATTCTTCAGCCACTCGCTGAAGTTCTTTGGCCATTCTGACCATGGTTGCAAGATGATCGAGTGTTAGGCCAACCTCCTCCTCTTCTCCAACCCATAGTTCATCTTGTTCCTCATCCTCTTCTTCAATTGCTGACTTCCTCATCTCCAACAGATCTTTGTCTGTCAACAGTTGTGAGTGGACATCCCCAGAGGCTGCTTCTCCATGCAGAGAAACACTCTTGAGTCCAAAGCATCTCTGAAATTTATCAAACCAGCCCTTGCTGGCACCGAATGGAGTTGGTTTGGTGGGAGAAACACTCGATGGTCCTGCTTCTGCATCAATGTCCTCGTCTTCATTCTCATCACCGTCGTGAATATCCGTGCTTTCTGCAAAACTATCATAAAGTTTCCTGGCCTTTATCCGGATGACGTTGGTATCCAGTGAGATGTTCTTCTTCCTGCAGTCATTTGTGCACAGGGCCAATGCAGACTCCATCCTCACAATGGCCTTATTTCAGGAAGTGACCACTCTCTTTGCCATTTTCTTCAAAGTCATTGTTGCCGTAGACCTAATATTCTTCTCATCTTTCTTTATGTAGCGAACAGTAGATTTGTTGATCCTGTAATGGCGGCCTACAGCCACATAGCTTTTGCCTTCCTTTAACATGTCAAGAAGTTCCACCTTTTCTTTGATGGTAAGCATATTCTTCTGGCACTTGGGTTCACTGCCAGAAGCCTTAGAAGGCACAGAACATTTGGGTGGCATTGTAGGGCTTGAAATAATTCAAACTTTGATGAAAAGTTCACAAAAACACAACACAGCAGAGCAACACTACATGCAGCAATCAGACATTGATGTGAAATGGACAAGGAAAGATGCTGAACGTATGGGCACAGTGCAGGAGAGCAAACAGACCGATGCTACAGTCACTGAGCCAATCAGCACCCAGGATACAGAAGACAGTGCTGTGGTTGGTTGCCTTCAATTCCATCAGCCAATAAATAGTGTGCTGTGTACAATCTCACGTTGGCAAACTTGTGCAAGCAGTAGTGATATACTGCATTTCCATTGTGTACAGTATGGTTTCATCTGCTGATGAAATACGTACTGTATTTTATTTTGATTTAATATTCTTTTAGTAAGTTTGAATGAACATTTTTTATATTTTTATATTGTTTAAATTTTTAGGCAAAAATAATTAAAATCATAAATAATATATAAATACCTATATACTGCAAAATCCCGCGATATAGCAAAAACTTCGCGATACAGAGTTAGATACATATATATACTTTTTTAAAACCCGCAATACAGTGAAGCCACAATAAGTGAAACACCATATAGCGAGGGACAACTGTACTAATATTAGTGCTAGTAGTGTACTAATACCTTAGTTGAAAACAACTAAGGTATCCTTCAGTGAATGGATAAATAAATTGTGATAATCCAGACAATGGAACGCTATTCAGTGCTAAAAGAAGCCAATCTGAAAAGACATCATACTGTATGGCTTCAGTTATATGACATTCTGGAAGAAATAAATCTGTAAATAAAGTGGTTGCCAGAAGTTAGGAGAAGAAAAAGATGCATAGACAGACTATGGAGGGGTTTTAGGGCCAAAAAACTATTCTGCGTAATACTGTAGTGGTGGATACTTGTCATTTTACATATGTCCAAACCCATAGAATGTACCCCACCAAAAGTGAACTCTATTGTAAACTATGAATATTGCTTGGTAATGATATATCAATGTAGGTTCATCAATTTTAACAAATCTACTACTCTGGTGTGAGCTGTTGATCATGGGGGTGGTTCTGCATGTGGAGGGACAGAAGACATATGAAAATTATATTGTCACTCAATTTTTCTGTGAATCAAAAACTGCTCACACAATGGAATACTATGTAACAGAAAGAAATAAGGAACTCCTACCCTTCACAACAGCATTGATGGAACTGGAGAGTTTTATGCTAAGTGAAATAGCCAGGCAGAAAAGACAAATACCATCTGATCTTACCTATAAGTGGAACTTAATCAACAAAATAAACAAGCAAGCAAAATAGAACCAGAGACATTGAAAATAAGAACAAACTGACAGTAACCAGAGGGGAGGGGGGAGGGGCATAAGAGAAGAAGAAAGGGGAAGAATCTAGTCGAGGAACATGTATTAATGACCTGGACAAAAGGGTAGGAATGGACCGTGGGATGGGTGGGAGCTGGGGTGGGTTGGGCAGGGGAGAGCAATGGGGGAAAATCGGGACAACTCTAATAGAACAATAAAAAAACTGCTAAAAAATTATTAATAATAAAAATGAAAATGTGTACTTATACACAAAAAGTAAATCAGTATCTTGTGTTTGCAGCTCTTACATAACTCTAAAATACCAAGTTTTTAATTAAACAAAATTTTAATTAAAAAAGAATATGATAACTAAAGGAAAAATGCTTAGGGTATGGGCTTAACAGCATAAGGGGACAGGAGAAACAATCAATGGACTGGAAGACAGAACAATAAAACAATGGAAAGAAAATAGACTGAAAAAAATTATAGAGCTTCTGAGATCTGTGGGGCTATAACAAAAAAAAATCTAATATTCATATAATCTGAGTCCTGAGTGGAGAATTTTTTAAAGAGCATAATTTTAAGAGAACTTGAAGAAACAATGGCTGAAATTTTTCCAAATTTAGCAAGAGACATAAAACCACAGACTGAAGACACTGAGAAAATTCAAACTCAAAGAAATTCAAACCAAACTGCATCACAATTTAACTTCTAAAAAGAAAAGACAAAGAAAAAAAATATTGAAACCAGCCAGAGAAAAACAACACCTTACTTACACAGGAAAATTAATTCAGTGAGGGAATTTCTTATCAGAAACCATAGGAAATAGGAAGAAAGTGGCTAAACATTTTTCAAGTCCTGAAAGAAAAGAACTATTAACTCAAGACCCTACTAGTAAAAAAATCCTTCAGGAATAAAGGAAAAATCAGGACATTATCAGATGAGGGTAAACTAAGAGAATTTGTCCCTAGTATCATATTCTAAACAAAAATAAAACAAAGAAAAGAAAGAAAGAAAAGAAAAGAAAAAAAGCTAAAGGAAATTTTCCAAGTAAAAAATGAAAGTAATAAAAGAAAAAAACTTGGAAGGAAAGATAACGTGTTAAGCCAAAATGTAAATAAATACAAAAGTTTTTGCTCTCTCAAGTTTTCTAAATGATGTTTGACAGTTAAAACAAAAATTGTAACATTGTTTCATGCAGTTTTAAATGTATGTAAAAATATTTAAAACAATTACATTATAATAAATAGGAGAAGGTAAAGGGACATAAAATGAGGTGAAATTTCTATACCCCACTCAAACTGGTAAAATGATGCCACTCAGGTTATGAAAAATTATGTCCATGTAATAAAATACCTAGTGCAATGACTAAAAATGCTATACAAAGAGATACACTAAGCCCTGGCTGGTGTAGCTCAGTGGATTGAGCGTGGGCTGCAAACCAAGGGGTCGCCGGTTTGATTCCCAGTCAGGGCACATGCCTCAGTTGCAGGCCAGGTCCCCAGTGGGGGCCACGTGAGAGGCAACCACACATTGATGTTTCTCTCCCTCTCTTTCTCCTTCCCTCCCCTTCTGTCTATAAATAAATAAATAAATTCTTTTTTTTTAAAAAAAAGAAAATGACCCTTTAAAAAAAAAGAGAGATACACTAAAAATACTTAACAAATTAAAGTGGAATTATAAAAAATGGTCCTGTAACTCACAGAAGGCCAGAAAAATCAAAACCAAGAAGCAAAAAATAGAGAAAATGAAAAACAAAAAGTAGTTCTCATCGGTGTGGCTCAGTTGGTTAGAATGTCATCTGTACACCAAAGGGTTGTAGGTTTGATTCCAGATCAGGGCACATGCCTAGGTTGCAAGTTGAATCCCAAGTCAGGGTATGCAGGAGGCAGCTGATCAGTATTTCTCTTATATCTATGTTTTTCTCTCTCACCCTTCCTCTCTGCCTAAAAACAATTTAAAAATTTCCTTGGGTAAGGATAAAAAATAAATAAATAATATAAATAAATAAAGTGACAAGTGTAAGTCTGAACATATCCATGTTTACATTAAATGAAAATGGACCAAATACATCAATTGAAAGATAGTTATTGGCAAAGCATATTAAAAATCTTGATACAATAGTATGGTACATCATGTAAAAACGAAAAGAAAGCAAGAATAGCTATACTAATATTGGACAAAATAGAATTGAGAGCAAAAAAATATCAGAGACATATATAATGATAAAAGGCTAAATCTACCAGAAGATATAGCAATTGTAAATGTTGATGCACCAAAAAACAGCTGCAAAATATGTGAAGCAAATACTAGCGGAACTGAAAGGAGAAATGACAAACCCACAATTACAGTGGGAGACTTCAACAACCCTCCTTGACAATTGACATAATAACTACACAGGAAATAAGTAAGGGTGTAGAAGAACTCACATAATCAATGAACAGGATCTATTTCACATTTATAAAACATTCTACCCACAGAATACATATTCTTTTCAACAAATTTTTAAAAATTTAAGTCATGGTGAGTTGCTTTCCCTGACTAGAAGAAAATCAAACTAGAATTCAATAACAGAAAGATAATATAATCTCTGAGCAACTAGACACTAAATACATTTCTAAATAATCCCTGGACTACCAAGGAAGTCTAAAGGGAAATAAAAAAATACATTTGGGGATAATGGGGGGAAAGGAGGAACAGTTTTCAGGAACATGTATAAAGGACGCATGACAAAATTAAAGGAGGGGTAGGATCAAGGGTGAGAAGTGGGGATGGCTGGGGTAGGGAAGAAGTGGTGAGGGGAAAAGGGAGACAACTGTACTTGAACAACAATAAAAAATGTGAAATAAATAAATAAAATTGATTATATGTTAAATAAATAAATACATAAATAAATAAATAAAAAGCAAAATATCAGAATTTGTGGGATACAGGTAAAGCAGTGTAGAGGGGTAACATATAGCACAAAGAATATACATTGGAAACATGGAACGGACTGAAAGTGACCAGAAGGGAGGGGGAAGGGAAGTAATGGTGGAAATAAGGAGAAGGGACTAAATAAAGAACATGTATGAATGACCCATGGACATGGACAACAGTGTGGGAATTAACTATGGGATCAGAGGGGTAGGATGGGTGGAGGAGGGCAAAAGGGAAAAAGTTGGGACAACTGTAATAGAAATGATTTATATAAAAATGATTATATAATAATTTTACGATAATTTGAGGACTTCCTAAGATGGCGGCATAGGTGAATGCACCGTACCGCCTCGCACAACCAAACAAGGGAAAAAATCAGAAATCTACACATCCAAACACAGCCAGATCTGACAGAAAATCATATTGAGAGGAAGTCCGACAACCAAGGAATTAAAGAAGATACATTCATCAAGTTTGGTGAGCCAGAAGGTGCAGAGCGAAGGGA
>PVJI01010630.1:0-59509 GCA_004026765.1 Micronycteris hirsuta | reverse complement strand
TATGCTGATTCATTCCACGAAGATAATTTCCAGGCTAACTGTGGTTTCTTTTACATTCCCAAGAAGAGTAGGGAGTGTGTGCGTGCGTGTGTGTTGGGGTGGGAGAAATCTCCGAAAGTCCTGGAGATGAACAGTTTGGGTTCGCATCCAGAATAAACTTCAGTCTCAGTCTCTCTCTTTCTCCGTGTGTGTGTGTGTGAAAAATTGCAAATTGAATTCAACGTTTAGAATGTTTTTTGAGCATTACTAGAATGCTGAAGCAAGGTAAGATGCATTGTCTTTTCATCTGTTTAGGGAATGAATACATGTGCCTATGCAGTGGAAACCAACTTAAAGAAATACAGAATGGAATAAATTAGAAGCATGAACTGTGATGTGAGAGCTCAGGGGACTCATGGCCGGTTGCTGGGAGACAGGGCTGCCTGCAAGCACAGAAGAGCGACTGATACTTCCCTTCTGCCAGCAGTGTTGGTACCTGCTCAACTTTCCATGCAGGGGATTTCAGAAGGTCTGTTTTGATGACCCGACCCTGGGGAAGGAGAGAAATTAGAGCTTCTGTCAGCTTTTTTATGTACTGCTGCTGTTAAGGCAAAAAAGAGAAAGTAAACATCTGACCAGCAGCGGACAAGGATGTTTTGGGTCGGAGGGTTATTGAATGTAGTGTCACTGAGCGAGTCAGAGCAACTGAGTCATGGAAGGCGTACCCAAGAGCTCAGGAAAAGGGGCTCCAATGACTAACCAGGGAAGTGCAAATTAAAACCCGAAATCAGAGACTGAGACTGACCATGTCACGTGTTGGCGAGGCTGAGGAACTGGAGCTCTCGCACGTTTCTGTGGGGACTGCAGCAGGGTCCAGCACCCGAAAGGCAGCAGGGCAGTTTCTTGTGAAGGTGACACGCACTTAACAAGTGGCACAACAGCTGTGTGCCTAGGTTTATATTCCCCGCTCCATGTCCTCAGGAAGATGTGCCCATGAATGTTCACATAAGCCTAAGGCATGACAACTTCAAACTGCAAACAACCCGAAATAGGTGAAGTGATAAATCATTTATTGCATATTCAAGTTGGGCAATGTTACAGAGCAACAAAATGAAATAAAGTATTGACATACCAAATGAGAGATAAGTCTTAAAGATGTGCTCAGTGAAAGAACACCATTTATAAGATATTCTAAATAAACAAACAAACTGCAGTTTGCAGAAAAAAAGCAGAAAGCAGATCTGTGATTGCCTGATCCTGGGGTGCAGGGGGGAGACCAAGTGGGAAGGGATACAAGGGAATGTTCTGGAGTAATGCACATATTTTGTATCTTGATGGTGGTAGAAGTTACACTGTGGCCTGAATTTGTCTAAACACACCAATCAGTACACTTAAAATGGGTGCATTTTATTAAATGTAATTTTTACCTCGATAAAGCTGATGCAAAAGAAACACGCACCCCTTCTAATGAACAGGCTTCAGGGTCAAGCAAACCAGTGAGAGAACAATCACTTCTGAGTGAACCCCTTGCTGGTGATGGAAAGGTGAGCAGCGTGGGCCCAATCTGCTAAAATGTGAGCCAGGACTGAGCCCAGTGAGTCACGAGCTGTCTGCCGTGTGCACAGCCCGCCTGGTTAGATGATTCTTCTTCAGATCACTGACTTCTCTCTTGAAGGAGAAACTGCAGTTAGGGTCTGGCTAACTGTGTTCAGAAGCAATCCTCACCGGGCCTTGAGCCTCCTGGAAGGGGCCTCCGCCGGGAGGGCAGGGCAGGGAGACCAACGTGGGAGGTCGGGAGAACATGCAGTTTTCCTTCCGCCGCCCCACAAGCTGGCCTTTGTGTAAAGAAGCTGGGTGTTGGTAATACTAGCTGGGTTTGGGAAAATGCACACAAACTTCTCCCTCACCCCCAATTTCTGTGGCCAGCTCAGTGAACCAAGTAGAACAGTCCTGATTGGGGGTATTTGAAGCTGTGAGATAGGTCATAATCTCTACTAAGCATGTTGTGAAACGGAAATTACAGTTATGGAACAGTGCAAATTCACATAATTACATCGAAATGAAAAGGGAAACAAAGTAGGACTCTGAGCAACATTTGAGGGGAAATTACCACAACCAGATGGAAGAAAATTGTTCCCTAAGTAGAATAAGGCATCTTTCCAGGCGATTCCCATGAATTTATCTTGTATGGACACTAAGCCCCCATCCACAGTCCATCTTAAATTACTGTTTTCCCTCCAGCGAACCCTTTGCCCCTCGGTGGGAGACACTAGTATGTTCTTGGCGAAGTTAACTACCACACAAATTTCAACAAGTCTTTCTTTGTTCTTAGAAATCTATCTTTTTTAGCTGCCTTAAGCACTTTTTTAGGTAAATGGCAACAAAGGAAACAGAGGTCCCAAGGACAGTGAATCTTCAACGGTTTAGCTTGGTTGTGCGGCTCCGACAGGTCTTTGCTCGCTGGGTCGGCCCTGGCCGCGAGTCAGGCCAGCTGGGCCCAGTTCCGGTTCTCTCATTAACCGAGTATGTGACCTTGACCTCCTGCACATCTAACCTTTGGCCCGGTGTCCTCCACCGGCAAGTGAGGACAGCACCACTTTCTTCACCCACCTCAGCTGAAAGGCTTTCATGGAAATATTAGACATGATAATATTTTGAAAAATTAAAAGTTTAATATCAACATAGATCAGGGCTTATTTTTCAGTTAAAAGAACACTCTGTAGATGTTATAAGCACAATGTCTGTACTTGTTGGAAGACCTGGACTCTGCAGCAATAAACACACTCTATCATCTTTTCCTTTTCGGACGAGCACAGGGGTTAAGACCAGCACTTAGACCAGCACTAACTCTTGCCAGGGTGTCGGGAAGGGCCCGCTGAGAGTGCTCCAAATAGTTTTAAAATTCACTCTGGGGTATTGTAGGAGTTATTTTATGGCCAAAACAACAGACTGAAAACTGAAGCCTAGAAATGGAGTAAAAATTAAAATTTCAAAGAGAAAAAAATGCAACTGGGTCACAGAAATGCCACAAGGCCTAGTATGTGGTCCGTATTCTGTTTCATGAAGGCTGTAGCAGCACCAAGAAAAAAGAAAAGGAGGAGATAGGATGGACACAGGTCTGCAACGTTTTAGGGAGTAAGAGAGTATCATGAATTTGAAGCCTTAAGGGCTGGTCTTGGCAGCACCTCAGACTTACTGCCTCTTGTCTGGTCCCTGATATATCGGGCTTCTCCATTTCTTGTTCCTCCTCAAGCTCCCCACCCCCTCCCCCTCTGCTCTCTCTCTGGTATATCACATCTGAGGGTAGAAATGACTCAGTTTTCTTTTGTAGGAAGCCTGGGAACCTATGAAGTGAGTGTCTCTTTCTTGAGTGGCTTTACTCAGATGAACGTGTTGATTGCGTATATACTGCTAGACGGGAGACAGAAAGGGGAATGACAGATGGCCTCCTCACCTTGCTGAAGATCCAAAGGTGTCTGCTATTTTAGGAGAGAGAAGGGACGTCTAGTCACGTGCATCAGGCAGGTTTTGGGCAGAATTCTGTCACGTGAGCCAGGCCTAGAGTGGGCAGGGGGATGCCCACAAGCAGGTCCCGAGAAGGTGAAGGCGGCCCTATGCCACAAAAAAGCCCCAACCGAGGCAGAACCCCAGGCCTGGAGCAGCCACCACTCCCGTCTGTCAGGAATGCAGACAGTGTGTGCAGACGTGCGGGCAAGGGGAAGATGGGGGGACTCCTCTGGAAAGACAGCCTGGGTGGGGGCACAGGGCTGTGGGGTGTCTTGAAAGCCCTGCTGAAGGCTTGGGCCTCTAGGCTGGAGTCAGTTGGAAGAAGATGGCGAGATACTGGGATTGTCTACTCTTCCTCAGGGAACCTCACTTTCATGGGTTTGTGCCCATCCCTCTCCTGCTCCTTGCCCCACCCCACACAAGAACATCCCTAGCCCCAGGAAGAGGCATGGGGAGCTGCCCCACTTGAGGGTCCCCTGTGCACCCTATGGTGGGTTCAGCAGGTGGCTACTAACTCCCACCTCCACTGGCCCCAGCTACAGCTCCATTCTGGGGCCTGCATCAAGGCTTCAGGCCCTGACTGACTCCAAGGAGAAAGACATGAACAAGGCGTAGCCTGGCTCCCTGCTCGAGGCCCACTGAGACCCAGGCCTCAAGGCTGGGCAGGCGCCAGAGCCAGGCAGGGCTGGCCTGGCTGCAGCAGGGCCGCAGGGGCCGCTCAACCCGCTCGAAGGGCTCGAGGGTCCTCCAGAGCTCAGTCACCGCAGCATTACTAACGAGAGCCACCAAGAATGAAAACTAGACGTTGGTCCATCATGCTGGAGGAAAGACCAACCTTTCTTTCCCTATGCTCACTATAGAAAATGATGTTAGAAAAATTAAAGCCCTACGACAAAATGAACAAGGAATGTGTGGCAAAATGTAGGAAGAAAGCATCCTAGAAGTGTGCCACATAATTAAAAAACAATATTCCTTTTCTAAATTTTTTAATATTTGTGGCATTTATCAGCTTTTATATTTGATAATTTGTTGATTCTTTTTCATTCTAAGTAGATTCTTTCATACCTAATTTTGTAATTGAAATTTTTAATTTTTTTTCTTTTTTAAAGTATTTTATTTATTTTTAGAGAGAGGGTAAGGGAGGAGGAGAGAGAGGGAAACCTTGATGTGTAAGAGAAACATCAATAGGTTGCCTCTCACACACCCCCAACTGGGGACCTGGTCTGCAACCCAGGCACGTGCCCTGACTGGAAGTCAAACCAGCAACATTTCACTTTGTGGGCTGATGCACAACCAACTGAATCACAGGTGTCAGGGCTATTTTTTTCTTAACAATCCTCCAATTACATAAGCTTGAGGCCCCACAAATTTGGATTAACCCTTGGATGATTCCATAATACCAGCTCAGTAAACATTTAATTAATTGCAGCTGCTAAGTATGCTGAGCTTCTAGGACTGAAGAACACTAAAGAAATAAAATGCATTTCAAACAGAGACAAAATGAATAATTGAATTAGTAGCTTGATTGGAAAATCTTCAGGACTGGGACCTTTTAAAAATTAGGACAATGTTGGGCTTTGGACACCACACGACCCCGTGAAGGGGCCAGTCTGCATAACTGGGAGTGGCCGTCCAGTTGGGCTCTGCTGGACACACAGTTATGTGGCATTAATAATTTCTAATGCCCTGCCTGGTGTGGCTCAGTGGATTGTCAGACTGCGAAGTAAAGGGTCACTGGTTCGATTCCCAGTCAGGGCACATGCCTGCGTTGTGGGCCAGATCCCTAGTCGGGGGTGTGAGAGGCAACCACACATTGATGTTTCTCTCCCTCTCTTTCTCTCTCCCCTCTCCCTCTCTAAAAATAAATAACATCTTTATTAAAAAAATAATAATTTCTAATGCCAATGCCATTTCCACTTGTAATTTCCAGCAGATTACTTTTCCAATCAGGTCTTCCAATAGTAAATTAGCTGGGATATGCAAATATGAAGTATTCAAGAAGGCAGAAAGGTACAATTTAATTCTTCATATGCAAACTTTTTTGCCAAAGCTTAAGAATGCTAAAAGCAAATAAAAATTGTATGAGTTCTAACCGAAGTCCAATTGAATAATTAATTTCATGGTATATTTGCTCAACCTGCTTTATTTTATAGAATAAATACATCTGAACATTATAGAAACTTTAAAAAAGAAATTTAATATGTTTGAGTTTGCTCTATGTATATGAAGTGATGATTTATAGGACTGAAAATATTGCAGGATTACAACTCCCCGGAGTTACTATTTTTGTCTTTTGAAATCCAAAACACGGACAAAAATATGAACTGCTGGTTTTTGAGACACTGGACAGCAAGAAAGGAAGGACCGGGAGCCTGAGGACGGGTCACCAACACAGCGAGCCCTCCCGACGCCCCGGATTGCTGCCTCGGGGGCGTCTCCAGGCCACGGGCAGGGAGGCGTCCTCACAGGGTTCCCACGCTCTCCTTGAGTCGAGGGGCAAACTGATCAACTCAATCCCAATTAGTCTCCAAGCTAATTTTTTCAGTAGAAATTAAAAAAAAGAAATCCAATTCTAAAATGCATGTGGAAACACAAGCAAAGCTAGTTTGACAAAGAACGAAGCTGGAGGAGTGACACGGGCGAAAACACACATAGCGTCTTCAGCGCGAGGACAAGACAAAACAGTATTTAAGTGTGAGCTACACCACTTTCGTAATTATTTTTAATGTCAAATAATATCCATTGCTCTGGCCAGTATGGCTCCGTTGGTTGGAGCATCATCCCGTGGACTGATGAGCCACGGGTTCGATTCCCAGTCAGGACACACACCCAGGTTGCGGGTTTGATCCCTGGCCACAGCATGTAAGAGAAGGCTACCAATCAATGTTTCTCTCTCTCTCCCTTCCTCTCTTCTAAAAGCAATGAAAAATGTCCTTGGGTGAGGATAAAATAATAATCATAATATTCTATTATCATTATATTTTAATATGGTTAACTGTTTTCTTATTATGGGACAGTGCTTTTGCTGTAATAAATAATGCTATTATGAACATTTGCGGATAAATCTACTTTTTCTCTTTAGGATTATTTCTATGAAATGAAACAAAAAGATTAAAAATACACATTTAAGGCTCTGGATACATTTTACCAAATGCTTGTGTCAAAATACCCTCCTACCAGCAGCGTATGAGAAAGTCCTGCGTCATGGGATCACTGTCAGCACTGAAGGTTCCTTGAAAGACAAAAAATCCTTGCTAATTCGAAGGTAAAACAGTACCTTCTCAATTTTATTCACATTTCTCTGAATACTAGTTACAATATATTTCCCCTTTTGTTTTTCCTCTTTTACCAATGACTGGTTCATACCCTTTGCCCAATTTCCTACTTTTCCTCCACACTAATGAAATTATTTTGTTTTGTAAAGTTTCCATCGAAACAACAATAAAACACTCACTAGAGTTCATTTTATTGGATTGATGTAAGTATTTTATTTAAAGAAATATTCTGAAGAGCATGGTAGTTTATTGATCGGGAAAATATACAGCACGCACGTGCAAAGAACATTTTGTACCAACACTGCAGGAAAGAGACTTCTCCAAGTAACACGATTAGTTTTGTAGTGCTGCTAGTGAGCGCACTCTGCAGAAACGGGGTTTCACCTTCAAATCTGAGCACATTACCCATACAGCAAGAAAAGGATACCAAAAATCACAACTTTAATGAGTTTAAAATTTAGTAGACCACATCTGTTTTGTTGACGAGTATGTTCTTTTATTTACCTCTTCAAGGCAGTGCTTATTTTTTTCACCTCATCCTCTACATCTTTATCCTAGAAAGAAAACACAAAAAGACAATGAAAATTCTCACATTCATCCTGATACTCAAGGTACTTCGAAGTAGACTTTGGTTGAGAGAGGGGAGACTGTTTTGAAAGACTGTTACAAAGAAACTGGGGCTCTCTCAGGACAGGTGTGACTCAGGTCTCTGAGGACGGGAGTTGCGGGGAGAGCTATGTCCGGGCCTTCCCCTCACCAGCTGCGGAGGGTAGGAGACGGGACGGAGCGGGTGTCAATGAACCCAGTTTTCTTCTTCACTGTGACATGTGGAAGAGGCCCTGGCCCTAGCAGCAGGATTTGAAGAAATCTGAGATTCCTCTGTATGGTCCAGACAGACAAATACACATTTCAATTACTGACTTTATCAGGGGCTTTATAATTACGATTTAGTCCTACAACATGCTTTATAGGACTCTACAAGTATTGTTATTTTTTTTAAAAACATGTGTGTAAGTTAGAAAGAGTGGCAACAAATTCAGGAACTAGGGTGGGTATCTTATGCATTTTTGAATTTAACAAACATTTACTGAGCACCTATCAGAAAGAATTTAAGGAATGGAATTAAATTTAAAATAAACAGCTGAGAAAAAATGGACAAAGTAGATATCTGAAGGAGCTGCTAGCTCGATTTTTTGTTAAAACTGTAAGTTCTTTAATAGCTTTAATCATAACCATTAACACACTGACTCAATTGTCATGCTGGATCAACTAGAAATTCACCTTCTGTCAAATCAGCATTTTTTTGAAGGTTGTGATAAAACGCGACTGAATCTAGGGTATTACTACGTTATTTAAAAGAACTTAGAAAAAGCCATACTTTGTGTTTATCTTTCTTACCCTAGGGTTGGCTCAGTGCCGGGCACCTAGAAGTGCTAAATGTCTGCCACGTGAGTGGTTAGATGCTGGGACATGGGAACACGGGGAAACACGCAAAGGCCAACCCCAACCCACAAGAGCATGACCTAGGGTATCTGAACCACTGACAAAGCGTGTCTTATTTGTCCACGTTTCCACAGACCCTTGCCATTCCAGACACGCACTTCAAAACTAATACAATAATCACAACACATTATGTGTCCTGCATTTCTTCAGTTACATTACATGCTGTTTCCTGATTAAGCCAAGTCTTGGTAAATATGTTTAAAGCTGCACAAAAACAGAAGCCAATCGACGGATGAACACTGAGGCAGTAAAGGAGAAATGCCGCACTCGGCCTGCCCCTTGGTCTTTGAAGGCCCCTTCGGCCTTCAATGTCTCCGAGGCATTGAAGACAAGTACCAACGCACGAGATTCGTGATCAGCAACGCTGATTGGTCTGCCAAGGAGAGGTGATCTCACTGCTTCTTACTGAATTCTGACTCAACATTTCCAAGAATGTGTCGCAGTGCTGTATCTTTACACTATTTTCAGGAATATGTCATTTGGCAAAAGTGCAAATTATATGTTGAATTGTGTACTAAAGGGTTCCTGATTGAGCATTTTTTCCAGTGTGAGTTTTCTTATATAAACTCAATATGAAGACGTTTTTACATTGACACGAGGCCCAAGGAACTCCCAAGCGTGAGAACTCTCGGGTCAACTAAGGCATGTGCGTGACTGAAGACTTCCCTTCAGCCATGACACGGAGCGTGTCTTATGCGGTGAAAATGCTCCCACGTCCTGGACTGTTGCTCTGTGAGTAAAGGGCTCCCGTGTTTATGTCACTGAACTGCTTCTCCAACATGAATGACCCTGTATTTCCCAATGGCTTCCTCCACCTGGTCAAGACCTGCAGCTTTCCTTCCTGGCTTACCCGAAGTTTTCCTAGCACACCCAGGCGTGAGCTTTGGCTGGAGGCTGCAGGGCTCTCCCTGTGTGAACGGCCTGGTGCCTCTGATGGTTCCAGCTGAGGCTGAGGTTCTTCTGTGTACATTGCAGTCACATGGTTTCCCTCCAGTGGGCCCTGTTTCAAGGTACTGAGGGGACAGCATCACTAACGGCTATTTCCCACAGAGATGACATTTGCAGGGTTTCTCTGCACTCATGCCACTTGAAGGATGAATTGTCACTGGAGGCACTTCCACAGTGTTCCCCTCCTGTGCGGGCTCCCCGATACAAACAAGAGGTAGCTCCCTGGCTGCAGTGTTTCCCACATTCGTTCACTGTCGGGTTCTCTGCAGTGTGAGTTAACACGTGCTGAGTCACTGCTGAGCTGTGAGTATCTCCCCATTATCAATCTGTTCAAAGAATAACTCTCCAGTGTGAAACCTCTGCTAGTGAGGAGGAAGTGGGAGGCTGTTAAAGGTTTCCCACGTCCCTGTGCCGATTCATTTTTCCATGTGTCGACTCTAAGATGATCATTCGGTGATCATCTCGAGTTGGAGTCTGCCACAGTGGTGGCAGTCACCAGGTGTGTTGCTCTCCTGCACACTCAGTTCTCTCTTGTGGAATGTGTCAACTGCAGAGCTATCTGAGTGACTATGAGGTCTTCATTATGTTTCAGGCACTTCATAGAGTGACAATATTTATGCAAATGTCCTCTTGTAAGAACTCAGTTACAGTTTTGAGCTCAGGTTACTCCATTCTCCCCCAGATTCAAACTGTCAAAAGCTTTCTGCTGGATGGCACACGTTCTCTGCCCTCAAACTGAAATCATGCCTTATGTGTCGGGTTCACAGGACAATTCCAACATGGAGGAACAGGCTTGCCCTCAGGGATCTTACCATGACATGAGGTGGCTCCTTCCTACATGCCTTCTACATGGAAGTCAGTCTTGGTTTTTAAGACTTTCCTGCTTGGACTCTGGCCTTGGGGAACTCTTCTTCCTTGTCCCACAGCTTTCCCGCCCCGGAACCAACGAGGAAGTCACACCTGAGTTTTAGAGCTCATACTCCGAGGGAGACCAGCTGGCTGATGTTCTCCAGCCTCACACAACACTGAGGCTGGCGTCACCACACTCTGCAGAGCTTCTTTCTCTCTCCAGCAAAAGGCCAGGAATCAGATTTTTAACAAGCCTACTCCCAAGCAAATCGGAATGACGTAAACCCCTGGGTTAAAATTCTAATTTCCTTAGAATCTCAGGTTACAAATCAAAACCTCAGGAAGGCCTTCCCTAGCCCCTGGTCCAGGCTGCAGTCACAGGTGTAACCTCCCATAAATCTCCCGTAAAGCTCTGCTTTCATTTCCACGACTCTCATCACACTTCATTGCTATTAGGTGTTCAGTGCCTGCCTTCCCCACAAAAAAGTATTTGTTCTTTCTCACTGTATCCCAAGCTACCAGCAGAAGCAATATCCCCGTATTTGTGATGCATAATTTACACAGACTGAAAGCAGGATTAGGATTTTCTTACTAAGGAGTTCCTAATGACAAGGAAGATTCTCAGTCTATTTAAAAGGTTGGAAACGTAGTCCGGGACTTTGAGCAACACGTAACTGCAAAGACAAGTGTATCCCTTGCTCATATGAACAAGTATTCTTTACCTGTAGCATTCCCAGAGTCTACTTCTTCCTGTGCTTCTTTCTGGAACACTGTCTTTACTATCTGTCCTCTAAGAGTTTATCTCAGAAAAGTAATTAACATCACTTCAAAATACTACAAGTTTTCAATAGTTTTTTCTTTACCAGATCAGCACATCCCCCACCGTAAGGGTATATGTGTGTGTGTACCACGCCATGCTTTTTGTCTCTGAGCTTTCTCAGCATACTCCAAGTCAATGACTCAAATGCTTGCTCCAGGCAAACAATTTTGGGGCTGCCGGTGTAATCGCTGTCATTCGGCAATCATTCTCACGCTGCCTTTGACACAGGAATCCTTTTTAACTTAAGAAAAGGAATGTTTCCCAGGACCTGAGCTTATCTTCCTAGGGTCCGGAAAACTCCACACGAATAACAGAAAACTGTAGTTTCAAGTTCTGAGAATGGAAAGCTGCTCACATACACGTGTCTCACGCCAGTGCCCAAGGGCTGACACTCCCAATAGGCAGTGCGGTGTGAGGAGCACCCTGACAGAGACAGGTGACAAGTTCACAAATAACTACAATGCCAGAAAGAGTTGCAAGTGCCACCGGAGAGAAGCAAATATGTTCTGCAAGCTCACAAGGGAGAGAAAACTAAATGGCTGTTTCCTTCATTTTAATTAGTGGCACTACTAGACATTTTGGAAATGAATACATTGGTTGGCCAAATCACTAATTGGGGTATTGATCAATCTGGAAAAACTTTATAGAGATTGGAGTACTATGGATAACTTGCCTCATCCTATTTCTTAATTTTAAGGAATTGAGATACTCCTGGCAGTACCTTTACTACTTGGGGGACAGAAAAGAACTGCCAGGAATACAAATGGAAACATCACTGGGGAATAAAAAGTAATGTGAAAAATATTTGTTAATGCTCTTTTGAGTATTACATAAATATTTCCACAGTGTCCAGCTTTCTTAGTACCTGTACTACTAGTCCCACTTATTATTGCCATCAGCACTATTATATTTGTATGCTATTAGTCCTTTGATTCTTCCTACCAGTACTTACTGAGTCCTAATTATATCCCAGGCACTAGACTTGGCCTTGAAATAGAGTGGTGAATGAAACACACCTGGCTGCTATACAATCACACAGATAACTATACAATCACAACTGTGCTAAAGGAAGGAAAAGCGCACGGTACTTGCTTGCCTGCGAGTGTCAAAGAAGCCTTTCCCGAGGAAAGGATGCCTACGGGAAGGTCTGCCTGAGGAGCAGGCTCACAGCTGGTGAAGGAAGCAGAACGTGTGGGCGGGAGTGTTTCAGGAAGAGGGAATGGTGTGTCCTGAGGGGAGAACACGTGCAGAGGAGGGGGCATCACAGAAGACATCGGAAACTCCAGAGATTGGGAAGAGTTAGGTCAGACCTTTGAAGGGCTTGTTAAAATTTTTGAACTTCATCCTAAAAGCGAAAGATCTTAGAGCAGGGAAGTGACATGTTGAAGTTTTGGTTGAATCTGTTGCTTTGGCTGCTACAGAAAACCAAGAATGACGGGGCAGGAGGCAAGGAGCGGTGAGGAGACCCACGGGAGGATCCATGCGGTGTGCTGCATGGGGTGGTGGCAGTTGGATGGCTCAAGGCATATGTTTTAAAAGAGGAATTCTAAGAATGTGGTGACCGGGTAGAGGTCTGGGTCGGGAGGTCGAGGAGGAAGGAGCGTCAAGGATGGTTCCCAACTTTCCCAGGTGAGTAGATGGGGGTGCTGTTTACAAAAAAGAGTAGATGAGGGAAGAGCAGATGCAAAGGCCTGATGACGAGATAAGCTGGAGACATCTGCAAGGCATTCATGTGGAGATGCCAAGTAAGACATTAGAGAACCAGGCCTAGAGCTCAGAAGAGAGGTCTACAGATAGAAATTTGAGGGCCCCTGGCAGGCAGAAAGCATTTGGAGCCATGGAGGTAGGTTTGGAGGGCAGGGAGGAGGAAAGGGAAGAGAAGAGACTTAGGTACCAAGGATCAAAAGCTGAGGCTCATCAGTACCTCGTGGCCCTCCTGTGAGAGCTCTAAATTTCATGTATAAACATGTGCATGTCAAACGAGGTAACCTCACTATTATACTGTATTCTAATCTCACATTTCAGCAAGAATGCAGACACTCAGTTTTAAATGACTGCATGCAATCCAAACTGACATCATTCAGAAGACAGCAGGGTCCCAATCACCAACATGGACCAAAGCAACCAGCAGGACAAAAATCTGTGTTTAGCTCAAAAAATCACACAACTTGTCTTCTGGAGGAGTGTTGCTACTGAGACTGCTGTTTTTCACTATTAACCAATGGAACCAACTAAGGGATTCTAGTTAGAAGGACAATCAGCCCCGCAGGAAATCCCAAACATATAAGCAGTCCAAGACCTGCAGAGGTAGCTGCTGAAGAGCCCAGTGGAGCCTGATTAGCTGTGTTTAAAACCACAGGCATCCCTGAACCCTGCAGTTCCGGGCAGGCCTTGCTCCTCTCCCCGCTTTCAGCCTGATTTCCCATGACTGCCCTCCTGACAGGCAATGTGCTGCACACCCACACCTCCACACATCTTTCCACCTCTAATGCTACCTGATGTCTTCCAGGTAACCGTAATTTCTCCCTTTTCAATATTTCCATAACCAATTATTTGTATCCCCCTAGGCACTCATGCTTTCTACCCTGAGCTTAGTTATTTGAACATAGGCTGCACATTCTCTTCTAGGCTATAAGCGCCCAGAGGGCAACAGCCATGTCTGATATGTTTATATCCCAGACCCCAGCAAATGCCAGAGCCTGCTTCACTCCAGCAGAGGACGAGGAATGCTTATTTCCGAGGCATTGCTTTTCAACTGCGATTCAGAGGGTGGTGATGTTTAGCGACTGATGTATTTCCTCTTGTTCCCACAATACAAGCGAATGGCTCACGAGAACATGCACTGAGCTGTTAACTCTGTGAAATTCCTAAAACTCAGAGCACGTCCAGAATTCTGAATTAGTGAACAAAAGGGAAGGATCAATGCAATAGTTTCTTTTTCATTAATGGTAGGTGTTCAAAGACCAGGAAAATGTAAATATGCGTTTTCACTCTTCGTGGCCTTGGGTAGCGACACCCTGCTGTGAGTTGGGGACTGATGGTGGCAACTCCATGGACACTCCTCTTGTTCTAAGGTAGGTGGCCTGTCGAGCTTGTTGGCCGTCCCTCCTCCTTCCTAGTGGGGCTTGTCCCAGGACCTGCTGTCTAACACCTAACGGGCATCAGGATGTTTTAACGTCTAGTGCATGATGTGTGAGCCTCTTAAAGATACAAGTGGTTTCCTGGTGAAGCGTGACCAACGGCACTTTAAAGCTTCACAGTGCACGTTAAACCCAAGTCAAGGTGCTGCAGTGTGGAAGAGCATGCCAGGTGTGTGCAAGCCACTGTTCACGTGTGAAGCTGCAGTAGTGCTGGTGAAACAATGGCTCCATTGGCACCGTCTGGGCTTACCTCTCTGGTAACACAAGGAAGAAGCATCGCCAGATTACAGAACTTCAAGGCATCCTCTGTTTGCTGAAGATCTATACAACACTAGGAATGGGAAATAACCAACATTGAAGGTAATCACATTTTAGCTAATAGATTCAAAGTTATCTTAAAACAGCTGTCTTCATTACCTTGGCAAGGAACAAGTAATTGCACTTAGAAAAACCCGGGTGCAGATCTTCGACCTGATTTTAAGGGAAAACAGAACACAGAAAAGCGGGGTGATATTAAAACAACGATAACCAGTAAAGAGGACATGTTTCAATAAATCAGATATTAACCAAACTGACCTAAGAATTTAGGTGACTTGTTTCACATTTGAGTCCTTTTATCAAAGTATCCTTTGGATGCAAATATAGCTTTTTAGTTTGACCGATAAAATGAAATTATTACTATGCTCATAAAGCTTACAAAGTAATGAGATACTTCGAGGTTTGGGGGTTCTTTTGTTTAACCATCTCCTCACTTCCTCTTCTGTATCCTTTCTCTTTCTTCCTTTAGAGAACAAAAAAACTGGTGATACACTGCCTTTCCCCATGACCTGGCCAGACAGGTCCTGTACATTTCACAACTTGTTCAGGAAATGAGTACGGCATGACTGGTATCCCACGGAAAGCATCTTCCGCCACATTCACATTTAATTTCTTTAATTTCAACATCTTCTGTATGAGTTGAATAATATCTGAAGTCCACTACCTCCAGTACTTCTAAAGAAAAGACAGATCCTTGATACACCTAGCCCAAGTACTAGACCTACTTGCAGAGTCGAATAAGTGGGAGTTATGAGGGTCCTTTACCCCTCATCTGCTAGTCCCCTATGTACCAGATCCTTCCCTCTATCTCTGGTAAATAGGAGTTCTTTTGGGTGCATGCTACAGCTATCAGAGAGCTCTTCAGAGAGCCTACGATGGTCTTTGCCTGAGTCAGCTTTTGCAGTGATGAACGCCTACGTGAGTAAGCTCCCTACCTGGCCCTGGTCCCCACCCTACAGGGATGCAGAGCCCAAGAGAAGAATACTTTTATTAATTTACAAAAAATGTCTGCTTTACAAGAAGCATTCCAGACATTTCCAAAATTAAAAAGTCAAAGTTTCTGTTTTAA
The DNA here is from genome assembly GCA_004026765.1 of Micronycteris hirsuta. NCBI lineage: Eukaryota > Metazoa > Chordata > Mammalia > Chiroptera > Phyllostomidae > Micronycteris > Micronycteris hirsuta. The sequence continues at coordinate 44,101 of PVJI01010630.1, read as the reverse complement.
TTTTATTCTGAATTTCAATCTTATTCTCCAAGTGGTAACCATGGCCAATAGTTTGACATGCATCCTACCACACCTTTACCAAGAATAGACACCTGCCCCCCCAAAAAAAGATAATTGGTTTAAAAAATAAAATGGGAACATGTAGAAAATATGCTCTTTTCCACAACATATTACAGACACATTTTCAAGTTAGCACACACAGATCTATCCCATTGTTTGTAAGAGCTGTATTTCATACTATATATAACTAAATAATCATTTCTTAGACATTTATTTAGACTTATTGTTCACTTACTAATAATGATGAGTGGACATACTTACTCCTATGTGCTTGCATACATGTGTGATTACGCCTGTAGGAGAGACTTCTAGAAGCTGAACTCTGAGTCAAAGATATCTATGTTTTAAAGATGGATATGAATGGAGGGAACCCAAGACCAGGGTGCTGAGGAGCACTCCGACACCTTAAGCCAGCCTACCTCTTGTGAAGGACAGTTATTCTCTGCAGAATCTGAAAAGGAGGGTCCTGAGGGGGAGGACAATCTCCTGGGAGCCAGACCGGGTGTAACTCTTTAAGACCCAGTAGATAAACTGTGGGTCTGGCTTTGAGCCTGCAAGGCTGCGGACAGATGGAAGGAAGCTGTGGTTCAGCTGAGCCAGAGCCTTGGACATCCTAGACAGCCACCCATATTGCCGATGGACCCTGGTTCCCCTGCTTCTCCCATCCTGTCCAATTACTTCCATTTCAGCACTCTGAATTCACGAAGTGCATTTCTTGAGCTATTCTAATAAGAGAAACCTATTGAACAACTGGACAAACCGAGCTTTGTTCAATTGTAAGTTCTTCCATGTTTAGTAACTATACCAAGCTCTGTTCAAATTCTCTCTGGATAACTTGTCCCAAAATATGTAAATAAGCAGCTTCTTACTAATAATGATGAGTGAACATAGTTACTCCTATATGCTTGCGTACATGTGTGATTACGTTTCTTTAATGTTGGCATTTTAATTCTGTATATATACCTTAACACTGTGTTTAATTTACCAGAGTGATTTTAAATCAGAACATCTCTTTTTTCTTCTCATGGTTAAAAAAAAAGCCCAAAGGAACACAGGCCTTCGCTGAACACCAACTGCGTAGAGTGTTCTAAATAAGGGGCGGTTCCCAGCGAGGCTCTCAGGATAGTCTGCACTGCGACACCTGGCGAAGGCTGGTGCAGTTGTACTTGGTCTTGGCTGTCTGATACCCTGGAGGCAGTAACCATGTCAGTCATTTCCAAATTCCCTACATTTGACACTCTGTTTAGTTCCAGGTACGTGCTTAATAAATGTCACCAAATAAATGAGCTTTGTTTTAAAACATCTCATAATCTCAAGCAGCAGCCACCCATTATATCAGCATGCAGAAGAAAGTTCTGCAGCTGGTAAAACCACTAAGGGTGATTTGGGGATCTGCAAACAGTGGGTGAGACCAGGGTGGCCTGTCCCCCAACCTTGTCACCTGTCATCTCCCATACACACCCATCCACATGTTCACAGGAGCTTTATTCATAACAGCCCAAACTAAAAATAAGGTAAACACTCATCAATAGATAAATATGTAAGAAATTGTGGTATATCCATATAATGGGATACTGCCCAGAAACAGAAAAGAACTACAGATACTACCAATAAAATAAATAAATCTCAACACATTATGCTGAGTGAAAGAAGCCAGGCACACACGAAAGTACAACTGCTACAATTCCACTTATATAAACTGTCAGAACAGGCGAAACTAGCCTACAGTGACAGAAAGCAGGTCGGTGGATGCTGCCACAGATCCCATGTCAGCAAAAGGGCAGGGATAAGTCTCTAGGGCAATGAAAACGTTCTTTAGTTTAAAAGAATGGTAGTCACGTGAGTATAAAGTTTTCAAACTTCACTGAACTGCACACTTACACGGGTGCATTTTATTATATATAAACTATACCTTGATATAATCAGAGATTCTGCAATAATGAGTCTGCTTTATGGCCCAAGCTGATGTTTTTTAAAGTTTTCCAGATGATTCCAATATACAACCAAAGTCGAGAACCGGTGCCTGAGGGAATCGTGCCAGAATGTGAGGTGAGGTGGCAAGGACGCGATAGTTAGAAAGAAATGACAGGGGTCACAGGTGACTCTGGTCTGAAACTGCCTCCCTGGATGCTCTGAGGCTGTGGAGGACAAGATTTCACCTGTCATAAGAGCTCAATAAGAGCAGCTAACATTCATTTTTGGTGAGAGCACTTAATGTGCTGGGCCCTGGACCAAGAAAACCCCATGTGTTATTTTATGCGATCTTCACAGAGGCCATATAAAGTAGGTATAGGTGAAGAATTTAAGATGAGGAGAAATACAGAAACATGCCTTGGTCATACAGACAGGGAAAGGCTCAGGTCTCAACCGGCTGATTCTAAAGCCAGTGCTCTTGATCTCTACAGGTACGACTGGATGGCTCTGGGGACACATTCGTGGCCCCTGTGAACGCTCTTTGGAGGGACAGAGTAAAGGGTGGGGCAGGAGTCCTACCTCTGGGTTCCAACAACATGACCTCCAGAGGGTAACTGTCCTAAGGCCTGTGGGGTCCAAGGTGTGTCTGTTTCCTGTCCCTCCTCCCCACCTCCCAGATTCCTTAGCTGCCCCTCCCCGCCCCGCCAACTGCCTACTGCCTCAGCCCTCAGCACTCTGGGCTCCTCAGCACCCTCAGTTGCTGCAGTAAATATTGGGTGGAGCAGTCCTGATGACTGTCACTCCTGACACATACCATGGGACGCATTTTTAGTCAGAATCGAAGTCATGATTGCATGGCGAGGTCCCCAAGATGGTTTGCCAAGGTGTTCACATTTTAATGAAGTAAAAATTCTGTGAGCTCTTACAGGTGCTGGGCACTCTCTACGCAATCACTTGCATTACGTTATTTCATCTTCACAACAATGCTGAGGCAGGTACTATTATCTCCATGTTATTGATTAAATTGAGACAGAGAGGTTACGTTACTTGCCCGATGTTAATCAGCTAGTAAGTGGTGGAACTGGAAATGAGCCAGTTGGTCTGGTTCCAGAGTTGCATCCTTACCGCTACATTAGTGTGCCCCCTACCACTTTCGATTTTATTTGTATAATACCAAAGCTACAGTAGCACCTTAAGAACTTTTGTACAGTATCCTGACAACCTGAATCCCAATTATAAATTTGATACTACGAAAAAAAGAGTTAAGTCCCAATGACACTTTTTCTAAACTTATATAAGTCATTTATCTGAAATATACCATGATCTATAGTCTTATAAAATTTAAAATAGGAAAACTCATTCTCAGTGGTAGAAAAAAGGAGGAAGAAATAGGGGAGGTTGTAGCCTTAGATGTCACTCTTATCTTTGATTTGCCATGCTGTGCCACTGGAAAACATTAAGTTCCTGATGTCTTCATTCCCTCCTCATAAAACAAAAAAGATGACGTTAAATACAAAATAAAAAACATGTGACCCTAGTACTTTTATTCCCAGCACTCTTTTCCACTGGGCTTATGCTTAATCTTGGAACACTTTAAAAATTTTTTCTTTTTAATCTTAACCTGAGGATTGTTTATTGATTTTATAGAGAGAGGAAGGTGGGGGAAAGAGAGAGAGAGAGAGAGAGAAACATCAATGTGAGAGAGATACATTGATCAGTTGCCTCCTGTATGCGCCCCAACCGGGATCAAACCCACAACCTAGGTATGTGCCCTGACCTGGAATCAAACCTTCAAACTCTTGGTGTACGGGATGATGCTCCAACCAACTGAGCCACCTGGCTAGGGTGTCAGAAGACTTACTTTTTTCCACACATTCTAGTCAGCCACCAGCCACTGTTCAGAGATAGAAAGTGCAATGAAACCTATTTCTCATTTAAGAAGACTATGTGACCTCTAAATTCCCTCTCAGTTCTACAAAATCGATCCTTAAAATACAACAAGAAAAAAAATCAGCATGTACAATAAGTTGGACAATACAAGTCAAAATTTTGATTTTGTTACAAATCTGAAATTGTAGGTAGGGAAAAAAAATACCTTAGTATTTATAAAATTCTGTAATTGGTTCCAGACAAAGGTGAAGGGATTAACACAACAGGAAGCTGGTTATATTACAGGTGGGTATATTGCACATTTACACGCGTGCACACACACATATTTCTGCTCAGAGTTTTGTTAGTATAGCAATTATATATTTTAAGACACAAATGAAAATACTGATTTGGTCTAATGCCCCCAAAATGTTTCATAGAACTGCCTTCAACTTACGGAATGGCTTTTAAAATAACTCTTCCTTTTAGTATCTTTTAGTTCTTTAAGATTAAACTGTTCCTATATTAGGCTAATCAGGGGTATTTGGGACCAAGTCTCATAGTCAGAGCATAACTTCTTTTACACAAGTTCACACGGCCTAGAGAGTCGCTCTGGATTCGGGTAGTGAGGCCCGTCGTCCCTGAAACCCAGGGCATGACTAGCTGCTCTAATAAGTACTTTGGACTGAAAACGTAACTCACATTATGAGAGGCTCAAACAGAACCAGGATTCAAACCATTAGAGATCTACACGTGGAGGAGAGAAAAATTCCCCCGACAATCGTGGGAAGGACTGGTGCAGACAGCAGTGGGGAGACACCACATACCTTGAGGAAATTTTGTAAAGCTTCTTGTACAGTGGAGGACAGCATTTTTCCAAACAGAGTAACAGCCATTCTCCTCTCAATCCAGCTCAGTTTTGAGACCTGCAAATATAGATCGACATCACTTTTAGAAAGTTGCCATCTTTTGAATGAATAATCTCTCCCCGGTTACATGTTTGTGTAAGTATCTATATATGTATATGCCTATAAAACATGTAAATACATATCCATAAATAATGTATAAGAGAGATACCAGCCTTATGGTATGAATATTTTACCTTCCTCTTTTATAATTCTGACAAACTATGAATTCTGAATGCATTGGTTACAAAACCAATTTGAAATACTCATAAGAAGATATGTGTTCAATGAGGAAAGAGGGGATGGGGGTGAGGAATAATGCCGACTTGTCTGTTCATCTGATCTGCAATTCTCGGACGGCTTCCTTGGCGCGAGTGTACTAGTTTCCGAGCCCTGCCTTCGCTCTCTTCCTGCCTACTCCACGCGTCCAGCCTGACCCAGAGGGCAGCTCTTCAGAAATTTAAACAGGACGAGGGTTCTCAATTGAGAGGGAGTGTCGAGTGAGGGCCCAATATACCTACTTACAATCCAGGAGGAATTTTTTTTTTGTTTGTTTTCTTCAAACATTTTTTCATTTCCCCCAAATATGAATATTAGATGTTTATCATAGAAGATTCAGAAATGAATAGTTAAAGGGTGCTGATGCTCTCCCCAACCCCATCAAGCTCCTTCCTTCCCAATTCCATCTTCTAGGTTTCTAGACAGCCACTGACCTCTATTCAAAAAGAATTGTTCCCTTGCTTTTGTACATGTGTTACAGATTGCTACATTTATTTTTGCTTTAAAAAAAAAAGCTTTACAAAAATGTTGTGTTATTTCCTTTGATGAGGTTTTTTTTTACTTAAGTTTTTTAAAATAATTTTTTATATTTCAATTACAGTTGACATTCAATATTTTATTATTGATAGTTTTAGCTGTACAACTTTTTCACTTAAATATTATAGTTTTAAAATTTTATCATGGTTGAGTATAACTGAAGTTCAGTCACTTAAGTAAGTGGGAAATATTGAATCATTTAAACATATATCAACAAAATTACATCCACTCTTTTGTTAAGGGACAGTTGGGTCTTTTCTAGTTTTTTGCTCTTAGGAACAAGGCTGCTACAGGCATTCTTTTACATGCCTTTTGAAGCACATCTGCAAGAGGTCCTCAAGGGTAGGCACCAGTGTGGGCCACGCGGTCGGTCGTCAAATGTAGAAGACACCAGCGCGTCGTTTCCAAGACGGCTGTGCCACGCACACCGCCCCAGCGGTGTGAGCACACCTGCGGCTCCACAGCCTTGCAGCTTCTCACACGGACTTTTGAAGTTTTATCAGATGAGTGAGAAAGTAAAAATGGCATGTCCTTTTGTGGTTTTAATTACTATTTCTTATTATTTCTAACGTCAAGATTTGTTTTTTTTAGCCCTGGCTGGTGTGGCTCAGTGGACTGAGTGCTGGCCTGGGAACAGAAGGGCTGTTGGTTCGACTCCCAGCCAGGGCACAGGCTGGGCTGCGGGCCAGGCCAACTGGCCGATGTACGTCTTGCACACTGACGTTTCTCTCCTTTTCTTTCTCCCTCCCTTCCCATCTCTCTAAAAATAAATAAATACATCTTTAAAAAAGATTTGTTTTTTGTTTTGTCTATTAAGTGCTAATCTAACTGTGCTATGATCAGAAAACCTGTACGGTAGCAGTTCTTTAAAATTTATTAAGAACTGCTTCATGACCTCATATATGGTCAATTTTGAAAACGTTCTATGTATGCTCGAAAAATGTGTGTTCTCCAATGGTTAGTACGTATTTTCATATATGTGCATTACATCAAAGTTATTAAATGTGAGGCTCCAATGTTTACAAACTTACAACACTTTTTTATCTTCTTCTTCCATTCATTACCCAAAGAGGTGGGTGAAAGTTCACCACTACATAGTGTCCTTACCTTCCATGTGTTTTTAGCTCTCTTCCACATTTTCCATCCCTTTGTTCCTCTGTGCTGCATTCCAGGTAACTTTTTCAGATTTACCTTAAAGTTCGCTAATTCCCCCTCTAAGGGTGCCTATCTATAGCTAAAATTTTCTATGGACTTTTCTTTTAATGTCAAATAATATACTTTTTATATCAAAAATTGTTCCATCTTTTTCAACTGTACCTGGTAATTTTTATAGTATTACGCTCCTCATCCATCCCCCCCACAATTCCTCTTATTAAAAAAAAACAAAAACACAGATAGGTAGCTATTTAATGTCCTGTGCTCTATGTTTCCAAAATCTAAAGTCCTTTTAGATGTATTCTGTTCTTTTGTTGTTTTTGTTGATTGTCTTTCCTGATGGCTTATTTCTTGTATATTCTGTGGTTTTTGATAGTGCTGGGCCACTCTGCGAGAGCTTTATAAGGTGAGGCTGCATTCCTCCAGGCAGGACTAACATCAGCTTCCGCCATTTGTCTATGGCATGAAGATCGGGTTCCATTTTGCATTAAAATTTCCTTCTTGGGTTTTGAAGCTTAAACAAATAATATACGTGCAAGTTCCAGACTCGTGTGAGACTGCTCAATGGTTTCTAAACCTTAGGGGAGTCTCCCGCCTTCATGAACAAGTAGATTCTTAATACTTAAAACTGGCATAATAAAAACCATTTATAAGAGATTATTTGAGATAATTGTAACTGTCAGAGCTGTTATAAGGAGTATTTGAGATAAGGAATGTAAACTGTAAAGTGCGCATCTGATAGGTGGCAGGTGTTCAGGAAAAGCAAGCTTCCCTCTTCATTCCCAATCCTCTTCAGGCCTCATTTTAAAAGTTTCCTCTTTCACTGACCCCAATTTTCTCATCCACAGATAGTATTTCTCTTCATGGTAACTTTTTCATGCATCTCTTAAGACATATCTTCATATTGTTAATTTTCTATAAGCTAATGTCATTCAAGACACTCCGTCTTAGACTTACCAGCTATCTTTATTTCTCTATGTCTCATGTCCCTTCCTAAATTAAGTTTCTTGAAGACAAAGACAGTGTTTTATTTCTCCTCTGCCCAGTGAGCACATGATTTATAGTCAACTCTGAATGAGAGCAGCCCTCCCACAAAACAAGAGCAGTGCACCGAGACAGACTCCCTGTGTGCTGGCGGCAGATGCTCCCTGCCCCACCATGAGAGAGCACAAAGGGAGAGAGATAGTGTGACTATTCCACGGGGAGATGGAAAGGCAGTAAAGGGAGAAAACGCACATACTTATATAAAATCATATACTATATGTAGTATAATGTATCAATTATACAATATAAACATATAAGCTCATAAAATATGTTTTTTTTACTCTATTTCCATATAGCAGGCACTAGGTAAAACAATAAAAGAATAAATAAGTCACTGAAAATACATCATACGATCAGAGTATAGTCAAATATGATTTACAGAGAAAAGCAATCAACTTACAGTATAACAGTATCTTCCCTTGAGGTAATACAAAAAGGGTTCTTCAGGTAATAATTGGATTGCTTTATCTAGATGTTCCTGAAAGAAAAATCCCAAAGAAGTATCATCTCCCAAGATTTCAAGGTAGCGTTGAATGGCACTGCACCCAGTAAACTCAAAGGAGCTTCACCGTGTTGTTGGTTCTCTTCCTCAGTCCCTATCACTGACAATTAATACAATTCATTATCATCAATTAATTCGTTATGAAAAATGAGTGCTCAGAACAAGAATCAGAACTGTGACTACGATTTCATAAGGCTACAGGCAATTTAAAGCCAAAATGTCACTATAAAAGCAGAAAATACCCAGTCACATTACTGTCTGCCCACGACTTGCCTAGATAATACTCGATTCAGAGGCGCGCTTACAAATCTCAATTAGGGCGTCATGGAGGAAAAGCTAGCAGAGCTAGACGGCAGGGGAATCTCTTCCACTCGCGCTGTCAAACAGTTACAGGGGGTGGGCAACAGCTCTGCCTGTCACTGTAATTATTGACCCCGAGGGGTTATTTATTGAGCTATTACAACTACAGGCGTATTATAAGTGATATGTATTACATTACTTATTTCATTCCTCTGTCATGGTAAATATAAGTCCTACACTTGATTCTACTCCTCCTGCAAATCAATATGTAGAAAATGTTAACTAATCAGTCCCGGTCACGTGTACAGTATTGGTGAGCTCATGACCAACTGGCTGATCCTCTATCTTTGAAAATACTATACTCATCTACTAGATGACTTCTTTCAGGATCTAGAATAGTAATAATCTTTAATCGCCCCAAGAGTTTGATTCCTTTTGGCATAGTACTATTTGAAGAATGCCATTTCATTTAAATAAAAAAGATAAATTCCTAGAGATTAATTTGTTGAATAATTTGATCTAGACCTATTAATGGAACATATGGCTACCTTAAAGCATTTATAATATCAAGAAATACCTTGAAGCAATGCCCATAGTTGATTTTGTTCTGTAAACCTTCAAACTCAGATACATAGCCACACAAAACCGCGTACCTGAAAAAGATACAAACAATGGATATTGTGTGAACTTTTAATCAAATACCACCAAACATAACAGTTAAAAATGTCTCTGAAGCATTCATTGGTATTTAACAAAAGTATTCATACAGATGCAAAGGCCTGAAAAATAATGAATACTTGACATTAATGTGAGGCCAGCTTCCTCATCTATAACTGGGGATGCTAACACCATCTCTCTCATGTGTATGCTGTGAGGGTAAATACCTAAAACATGTGACTGCTTGGAATCCTGCCTGGTGTACAGTGAGTTTCAAGAAATGTAGGCTTCTACTATCACCATCACCAACAATCAAGTCACAAAGAAGCTCTCAGAAAAAATCTAATCATATGACTATTAAATTGAAAAATATATTGTATCAACAAATCCTTCTTCAATAAAAATAAAAATTTCATGGCCTCCTTTAATGTCATTTCAAAACAAAAATAAATACCATGACTAAAAACTAAATAGAGTCAAAGGTAATTTGAGAATATGCTTTTTCAAGAAATTCCCTGTGTCCTTCAATCCTTCCTTGGAAACCTGCATTACGAGACTAGAGTGGCCCATGGATTATTTACTTTTTTCCCATTGGGAAGACAAAATTTACAGAAATAATTGTTTGATTATAAATTGGGTGTGATAATAGTTCAGCAATTTGCTTACTCTAAAAATTGGGGATATAATACTTTTCACATTCCAAGTATTTCTGTCTGTTCAAAGTCTTTGGAGTATTTATTTTGGAGTGTTTCTGTCTTAGGCAAAATATTTATATACCTAAGTATTTCAAAAGTAGGTGTTCCCTTTTACTTGCATTGCCATAACTGAAATGAAAAAGGTAACTTTGGGTGGTATTTATCTCTGCTGTTTCTGTGTGTAAGCATAACATTCAAGTATAAATATGAAGTAAACAATTTTCTCCTTTTGGAATAGTAAGACCATTTCTGGATGCAAAAGATCACTTAATTCACATAACTTATGCTCAACCAACGAAATGGCTAGTTTTCAATTACGACTTTTTGATCGCTCCAATTTTCGGTTGCTACACCGTCAGTGGAATCTGTGACAGCGGAAGCGAGAGTGATGACTACATCAACCTGCTGAAAGTGATCGCAGAACGTACCTAGATGAGGAGATACTACTACTCACAAACTGTAAAATCAGACGGCATTCCGTGTACATCTCTGCAGCCGCCAGAGAATTTGAGGAAAGATTATGGGAAAAAACTCTCGAGCTCACTTGTGACAACTGCTATTTTCCCCTCCAGCCTCCTCATGTTTTTTGAAAGGCTCTCTGTCAGCCTGTCTGTCATTCCTCTCAAAGAGCCACGTAGAGCAAAATCACACAGGGCCGCATCGCTAAACTCCCCATTTTTGTTGTGGGTATCATAACCTATTTGGACTTAATACCTTAGGCCACTTTCAAAAAATAAACTTTTATTTTAAAATAGCTTGTGATTTACAAGAAAGTTGCAAAGATAGTGCAGAGTCCCCACACACCCATATCTGGTTTTCCCTACTTTTAGCACCTTACTTTACTACAGTGTATTTATCACAACTGCACCAATATCGACATACAACATTGATACAGCATTTTCACAATGAATCAATATTAACAATCAACTAAATTCACTTTATTAAAATTTCTATGTTTTTATCTAATGTCCTTAAACTTTGACATTGTTTCTCCATCTCTCCTTCCATATTATCCCTATTAACACCTTGTTCAGTATCTTTTTGAAAATTTATTTTTGTTGTATTTTTTCAATACCATTTATTCCCCTTCTATCTCCACCCCCCTGCAGTCACCACACTGTTGTCCATGCCCATGAGTCCTTTTACCTTTTTGCTCGATCCCTCCACCCCTTCACCCCCCACCCCCTGACCTGTCATCCTGCTCTCTGAGTCTGTCTCCATTTTACTTGCTGGTTCATTAGATTCCACATATGAGTAAAATCATATGGTTTTTGTCCTTCTCTGACTGGCTTATTTCACTTAGCATAATATCCTTCAGGTCCATCCATACTGTCTGAGAGGGTAAAAATTTCTTCCTTTTTACGGCCAAGTAGTATTCCATCATGTAAATGTCCCATAGTTGTTTTATCCACTCATCTACTCTGCACTTGGGCTGCTTCATACGTGAAAATCTTCGGGGTCACTACCGTCATCCATCATACTCCCTATTCATTTCAATTTGTGTTATTTTGAAACTTTTATCAGCACACCTTCTATATCTTCACCCACGGCCAAAATGACTAAGACATAGGCCTGGAACCATCTCCAGACTGACAATGATATTATCAGTAGTTATTCTGTCAAATAACTGAGGCCCAAACCCTCCCGTCAGCATGGACAGCCCAGAAGCTTGCCCACATTTCTACATCTTGTTCACAAGAGTTTAAGGAGTGAACCTGCCTTAATGCCTTCTAGCACAGAAATAAATAAAAAAAAGATCATGTCACATCTTTAGAAAAATCTATGTTGTGTCTACTTGAATGTTCTTATCCACAGATTCACAGAACAACCCAACTATCAGTGCTGGAATCAAAGGGAGAGATTCTACATTCACTGATCAACAGAGGTGGGATCAATCTTCTGTTTCTGAAAACGAGATCTACTCATGCCTGTCCTAGGCTTTTACAGTGTTCTTACCACCTTCTCTCTGACTTACTATGAGAAAGAAAAAAAACATGACTTGTGAATATCATTATATGAAATAGGTGCAATTTTCCCTTTTACAAACCTGTCACTAGAGTCTTATGTTTTTCAGAACCCTTCTGAAGTCTGCCTCTTTAGAATCTAAAACGGTATTTAATCACAAATGCGAAGTCCACCTGCGCCCCTGTCCCGGAAGGATCATCACTCCTTTTCCAACGAGCAGTTCCACCTGTGTCTCTGGGCATGTGCTATGGCTTTCCTAGCATTCATCTTAAAAACGGTAAAGTTCCCTTTCCTAAACTCTTACGTTGATGGGAATGCTGAAGAAAGTTAGTTCACAATATAGTCTATTACCTCCATCTAGAGGTCGTTCTAACCACACGCATTTTGACAAAAATTCTTTACTGGCATTGATATGGAATACATCTTTAATAATCTACAGACATTCTTGTTTCAACAACTACTAGAACAACTCCATTAGCTTCCCTGCAGCACTTCTGACCAAGCATGAATGCCATTTATACTGTGAGAAAACAGAGGAAGGATAATTTAAGAGAATACTGAGTATTTAAGAATATAAGGTCTGCCTTTGTTTTTCCACTTATTGTGTGAACACTGGTTACTAATCTACATATCGCACCACACACACACGCACACACACACACACACTGCCTTGCTTACCCTATCTATAAAATGAAAAGAAGTTGTTCTGTGAATCACGTGCTATGAGGCATATGGATATAATTTGTGAAGAGTGGAGCACAAAATATGTAAGACATTATTTATAATTAAGGTCAGGCCAATTTGGCTAACAAACTGCAAATTCATTGGTGGTTTTAGTCTCTTGATTCCAGAACAGAAAGCTCATGTAGCCTGAAAGTTACAAAACAATTTCACTCTGGAAAAGATGAAGATGAAAAATAAGTCTTTAAAATAATATTGTTTTTCAATTATTCCCTTGATGTTAATCTTTTACGATAATTATTCCTAAAGATTGAATCCCTTATCTCAAAATGAAGGCTTGTAAACCATCACATAACCCTGTAAACTATAGGTCGGCAAACTTGTGCTGCCGGGCCAGCCGGCAAACATGTCAGACTTTGGGGGCAGAGAGACTCTGTTGCAACTCTTCAACTTCATGGTGAGGCACAAACGCAAGGTGAGGCGGTTCGCCAATGAAACTTTACTTACAAAAGAAGGTAGCTGGACTTGGTCTGTAGGCCATACTTTGTCATTTATGCTGAATGAATAAGAAAATGTCTTAACATACTAACAGAGATTCCAGCAGAATATGACCTTTTTACTACATTTTATTTTAATAATGGAATCAGTAAACCTAAATTTTATCCACTGCTTCTCAAGTTTTAATTTCTCTTTTTTCATCACCCTAAACCTCTACTATGTATATGAATATGAACTCTTGCATTCAGTAAATACATTATAATACATTCCAGGAATTTAGACAAAATTGACATTAGCACTTGTCACATTTTAATCAACTAATTAGATTTTAATATTTTTTACTATTGTAAAAGTTGGTATTGAATAAGAAATATGTGAAACACAATTGGATCATTACTATGGGTGTGTGTTGATAAGATTTAACTTTGGGGTTAAATCCCATGGTTATAAAAATAACAATTTGTTCACAACAAAAAGTGTTAAAAAGATGAACAAAGGAGAACAGCCAGATTAACGGGTGAGAGACTGGGAAACCCACTCAGAAAGAGTTCAGCATAGTCTGTCCTCAGAAGACGGATTTCATGGAACCTATGAAGCCCTCAAAGAAAAGTCAACATTTTCCCCTATGAAAATTTAGAAGCTCACACTGATGAATGCCCTCAAATTGAGAATGAACATCAAATGTACATTTTTAATGTGATTCTTCTTGGATGCAGATGCAGTAAGGGCAATGGAAGAGGAGAGCAGAGGAAAAGCAACCCGGAAGGGGGAGAAGAAAGAGGAGGAGGAGAAACACGAGGAGCAGCTTAGTTAGGAGTAGGACTGGGGTGTTCTTCTGGATCTAAATCCAGCCAACCAGCTCCCAAACACCTCCAACATCGAAGGAGATGAAGAGAGTGTGGCTGGATCAGTAAAAATTCATTACTATTACCATTAAAAGTAGAAGAACATAAGTACCGAATGCATACATGTTAATTTATTAATATTACTATACAAATGAGATAAGAAAGGTCTAGTTGGCTATAGAAATAATAGCCAAGAACCTTATATACTGGGACGTTACTGTAAAGATATGTACCAGGATGTGGACTGCAAAATTACCTTTCTCCTAGATTTCTGGCCGAGGTACCACGGGCACAGAACAATATCGATCTACTAGGTACTCCAATTCCTAAAGCAAGACACTCTACTCTCCATGCATGGCAGGCTAAGGAAATGGTTCACAGGTACTCCCAGGCTCAGCCCTTCACCTCTCTCCAGGCTATCTAAGAGAAGGCAAAGAACTCACTGTGGGCGAAGAGACATGAAGTGAGAGTTGTATGAAGAGAAGTGTTAGGTACTGTGGGTTCCACCTCTCACCTTCTTATAGGAGCGGGCAGGGGGTAGGCTTACATCTCATATTAAGGCCAGTGAGGGCAGCTTCAAAAGACCTCTTCTTATTTTGCACATGTCCCTTAGAGTTTAGGGGACGTAAAAAAACAGTGACTTCTGCCCAGGGAAGTTCTGAGTGAAAGTTTGTGGGTGGAGCTCCCCCTGCTCGGTGGCAGGATCAAGAAGCAGGTCTGCTTTGGAAAACTGTGTACATTTCCCGAGTTGGTGGGGCAAAAATGAATTTCCCGTGGGACAAAGGTCGACCTGCAGAAAGGGAGACATCTGGAGAGAGATTTTGCCTCAGAAGAATAAAATAATCTCGAAGAAGGATGGATTTCTGAAAACCTAGGTCTGAGAGAAGACTCATAATTAACTTATTACTATATCTTCCTAGCACCTAAAGTACTTGTATTGCTAGGGAGAAAAAAAAAAACCTAAGAAACTAAAAAAATGTTGCAAAAATGCAACTACAAATAAACGGAATATTGATTAAAAATATATTTCTTATTTGTGCTTTATAATTCTATACATATGAAGAATTCAAAACAAAACATACTCAAGAGTAAATTTTTTTTTGGCTCCAAGGATATTCACCTATACCCATCCCGCTAATTAAATATCCTTTGTTTGAGCTTTCTTATATAATAAATGGCTTTTCTTTGACCTGCAGAATTTGCATACCTTTACTCATCAAGGTATGAGAAATGGCTGATGTGCATCTATTCTGTGAAGCGTTCTTTCTACATTTCGACTAGACACACAATCATTTTAGTATTTGTTTTCAAATAAAATGTTATAGTAAGTTAGTTTTTAATTAGAATTCATCAAATTCAAAGCCACTGAACTTGGTAGATTCACTTATGAAATCTTCAATGAAAGTTTACCCTAAATATATTTAAAATATGCATATTAAAAACTACATGAAAATAAACAGAACAAGAACAGTTTGTGTTATTTACTAAATATATTTTTCAGTGAATGTGACAGGTTAAATGGTCAATAATATTTTTAAATTTCATTGTAATTTATCAAGGCATATTAGAATTTTAAAAGACTACACATATTCTATGTACTTACCACAGATGACAATGTCCATTCATGGGTGCTCTAGTTATAGCTTTTTCACCTAATGTCTTTCCTGAAAGACAAATGTACTTAAACTTAGTACCTTGATGTGAGTTGGTAAAGGGTAGATTATTGATTTAAATGAGTGGTTTCTGAAGTCTGGTCCCAAGACCAAAAGCATCACTTGGAAACTTGTTAGAAACAAATTTTCGGCCACATAGGAGACTTAGTTGATCACAAACTCTGGGACTCAGCAATGTGTTTTAACAAGTCCCTAGTGATGTATGCTCGAGTTTGAGACCCACTGGACTAAGTGACTGAACCAAGTGCAAGAAAAGTCATTCAATTATTATTTAGAAGCATTAATAGAAATTGTTTAGTAGTTGACTCAATGAACATTCGTTGAGTGCCTTCTAAGTGCCATATTATGTGTGCTTCTGGGAGTAAGAAGTCAAATAAGGCACAGTTCTTGAGTTCCAAGGGCTCACAGTAGGCATATAAACAGGCCTATAAACAAATTACATGCAAAAAAATAAAAGCAAGGTAAAAAAAAAGAGCACAGCGGAGAACACAGTGAGTAACTCTACTAAAAGAGTAAGGAAGGAAGGCTGCCTGGAGGAGTTCGCATACCCGTGTCATTCACAATAAAGAACAGGCTCAGTACACAAATAATCTCCCAAATCGTTTTACTTAGTTTAGAATAAGTTTAATAATGTAATAATTACTTTGAATAGAGGTTTGATTATTGGCTTGAAAAATCCAAATGCTTGCAACAAACCTGTACCACATTCTGAAAAACTTTCTCAAAATGTGTCTATTTTATTTTATACCATCTCCTTTTTCCCTGTTCCTTTTTTTTTTGCCTTGAAAAGAGTATCCAATGACTCACAAAATGCCCCTCTAAATAAGTAGCTGAGATAATGTGTATAAATCTTTATAAGAGTTGTTCTCCTATTTGTTAATTTGTTAAGGGGGTACTTCATGGTTCTATTCATTAAGAGAAGTACTTTGTGCAGAAAGCTCCATAAACTGGAAAAAAATTAAAAACTGAAGTATTTTAGTAATAACTGATATTACATTGTGGACATATATTAAAAGAGTTAGTAATTTATAAATAAATGATTGTAAAACATAAATACTTTCTAATGCACAAACAATACAACCAAATCAACATTGTAGCTATGTTGCCAGATGAACACAAACAGCTTTTAGCACACTTCCATGAGCCTATGGTATGGGAGGGAGTAGAAAAGGAAGCTGGGTAATACACGGTCCGGTTTCACAGCCTCATTTAGGCAGCCCTCGAGGAAAGACATTTCCCTTACAGAATTGTATTTTGTAACCTATTTGAGGCATTTGTCTCGATCATTTAATTCTGGAAATTATAACAACGTTCCTTTAGATATAAGACTCACATTTTATATTTAATACAGGTTATGATCCATCATAGCACTTCAAAAGATGAACTGCATAATGGGATACCCCAATTTGAGTTTTATGAAAGAATTCTGCATTCTCCAGGAACCAAATCTTCCCTCGGATAACAATTTCAATATGCTAGCTCAATGTTATCATAAGAAGTAACACTCAGAACTCTTCCTCCCTCATACTGAGTTCCAACGTCCTTCAATGGCTGATCTCAGCTCCAGCGTCTGTACTTTGTCACATCCAGCACTTACGACCTGTACACTGAGTGGTCATTGGCTGTCTCCGTACTGTTCTACACAGTAAGTTCCTTCGTGTCCCGCTGTCTTGACCAGAGTTACATCCCTCCTCTCCTTCCCTTCACCCTTCATTCTCCCATTGCTCCTGGACTCAGTAATTTTTAAATAAATATTTCTTAAATGGATGAGAAAAGCAATTCTTTTAAATTTATTTCAATATCTAAATGAATACCTCTGAGGATTCACTGCTTTTTCTTTGACACAATAAACTTTTTTTCTTATTTTGAGTATATCCTACTCTCATCTGTGCTCCACTCTTGTCCCTAAATTTCCTCCAGCCTATTTCTTCCATTTTTACCAGCTCATATATTAACTCAATTAAACTCCCATTCCATTTGAAAACAGATCCCAAGTAATTTTACCTACGTGAAACCATTCCTTCCATAGGGAAGACTTCCCTGCACCAATGTCCACCCGTACTATCATATCCTCCTGTTATACTCTCTGCACACTGGCCTCCTTCTTTACTAACAATGTTTTTCAGTTTGTTTCTTCATGTGTGTGATTATTTGAATAATACTGCCTCTCCCACAGAGCCATAAGGTCCTCCGCAGTCAGAGAACATGTTTATTCTGCTATGATAGTTCTATCTTGAAATACAGAAGGAGACCTAATGCCTGGAGTAGGATTTATTCCAGAAATGCAAAGTTAGTACAACATTCACAAATCAATAAATGTGATTCACCACATGAACAAAATGAAAGATAAAAACCACGTGATCATATGAATGATGCAGAGAAAGCATTTGATAAAAATCCAGCTCCCATTTATGATAAAAACTCTCAGCAAAGTGGGAATAGAGGGAACATATATAAACATAACAAAGGCCACATATGACAGGCCCACTGCCAGCATCATACTCAAAGAGCAAAAACTACAAGTGTTCCCCTTAGGAGAACAAGGGGACAAGGCAGGGATCTCTGCTTTCACTTCTCTTACTCAACATAGTACTGGAAGTCCTAGCCATAGCAATCAGACAAGAAGAAGAAATAAAAGACATCTAAATTGGAAAGGAAAAAGTAAAACTATCTTTATTTGCAGATGACATGATATTGTACATAGAGAACCCCAAAGATTCCATCAAAAAACTACTAGAATCCAGCAGATGAATTCATCAAAGTAGCAGGATACAAAATTAATATCCAGAAATCAGTTGCATTTAGCATATGCCAACAATGAACTAATAGAAAGAAAGAAAACAATCCCATTCACAATTGCTTCAAAAAGAATAAAATACCTAGGATTAAACCTAACCAAGGATGTAAAAGACCTGTACACAGAAAATTAAAACGAACTGAAGAAAGAAATAGAAGAAGATACAAATAAGTGGAAGCACATACTGTGTTCATGGATAGGAAGAATTAACATCATTAAAATGTCCGTGCTACCCAAAGCAATCTATGGATTCAACCCAATTCCTATCAAGATTCCAATGATGTATTTCACAGAACTAGAACAAATATTTCAAAAATTTATATGGAACCACAAATGGCCCCACATAGCAACAGCAATCCTGAGAAAGAGGAACAAAGTTGGAGGAATCAGGCTACCTAATATCAAAGTATAACACAGGGCCAGAGTAATCAAAACAGCCTCATACTGGCATAAAAACAGACACATAGATCAATGGACAGAACAGAGAGCCCAGAAATAAACCCACACCTTTATAGTCAATTAATATTCAACAGAGGAAGCAAACACATACAATGAGCTAAAGACAGTTTATTCAATAAATGGTGCTGGGAAAGTTGGACAGATATGTACAGAAAAATGAAACTAGACCACCTTCTTACACCACACACAAGAATAAATTCAAAATTGATTAAAGACTTAAATGTTAGACCCAAAACCATAAAAATCCTAGAAGAAAACATAGGCAGTAAAATAAAATCCCAGACACTGCTTGTAGCAATATTTTACCTGATATATCTCCCCAGGCAAGGGAAACAAAAGAAAAAATAAACAAAAGGGATTATATCAAACTAAAAAGTTTTTGCACAACAAAGAAAACCATCAACAAAATGAAAGGACAATCCACGGAATGGGAGAACATATTCGCCAATACATCTGATAAGGGGTTACTATCCAAAATTTATAAAGAGCTTACAAAACTTAACACCAAAAAACCCCCCAAACAATTCAATTAAAAAATGGGCAAAGGACCTGAACAGACACTTCTCCAAAGAGGACATACAGATGGCCAATAGACAAAAGATGCTCAATGTCACTAAGCATCAGAGAAATGCAAATTAAAACCAATGAGATATCACCTCACACCTGTCAGAACGGCTGTCATCAATAAATCAACAAACAACAAGTGCTGGTGAGGAGGATATGGTGGGAATGCAGGCTGGTGCAGCCACTGTGGAAGGCAGTATGTGGATACCTCAAAAAATTAAAAATGGATCTGCCTTTGACTCAGCGATCTCACTTCTGGGAACATATCTGAAGAAACCCAAAACACTAATTCGAAAGAACATAAGCACCCCTATGTTCATTGCAGCATTATTTACAATCAATGAGATAACAGAAGCAGCCCAAGTGCCCATCAGTAGATGAGTGATAAAATAATTATGGGATATTTACACAATGCAATGCTATTTGGCCATAAAAAAGAAGAAAAATTTTACCCTTTGCAACAGCATGGATGGACCTAGAGAACATTATCCTAAGTGAAAGAAGGCAGAGAAAGACAAATACCATATGATTTCACTCATATGTGGAATCTAATGAACAAACTAAACTAATAAGCAAAATAGAAACAGACTCAGAGATAGAGAGCAGGCTGACAGTTGGGGGGCGGGGAGGGGGGGCGCGGCCAGAGAGGGGAGGGATCGAGCAAAAAGGATAAAACACTCATGGGCACAGACAACAGGGTGGTAACTGTGAGAGTGTGGCGGGTATAAGGGGGCTGAATGGTAATGGAAAAAATATAATACGTTTTTTAAATGTATGTAATATGATGAATCTTAGAACAGTTTATATTGATATACTTTGATTTTCTTAGTAGATATAAAAAATCAGTTTGTTCTCTTTGGTTACATTTTCATTTACCTTCAAGTTAATAAATCTCTTCTGAAGAATTCCATTTTATCAATGGCCTGCAAGAGGACTTGCTGTGGAAAAACCGCCCCACAAACTGATGATGAATTTGTAGAGAACAAGAGAGGGATTCCTCTCAGCCACCCGCCCACTGAGAGGAATCACAGTGCAGAGGTGAACTGGCAAGGAAATCTACAGGCGGAAGAAATGTAATTACAGAAGTTTGGAAATACTTCCTTCTTGGAAATAAAAAGGACAGAAAAAGAGATTGGAAGGAAATCTGAAGTATCATTACCTTCCTGCTGTTTCTTCTTCGTGTTATCTTAGACAAGGAAAGCTTGCAAAAGAGAGGACATTGGGATAAAAGAAGAATTGAAGAAGTTTTTAGTCAGATCATTACCCTGAAGCTCACGGAAATGACAGTGAAGGGACTTCTTTGCTACCCAGTGACAGTCAAGGTGAAGTATGTATGTATAAACAGCTTGACATTCTAGCTGTTTTGTTTTGTTGTTTTTATTATTGAAAAATTTCAAAAATAAGCAGAAAAGTACAGAGGACAGTATAATAAACCACCATGTACTTATCATTCAGCTAAACAATGATCAACTCAAGGTTAATCTTGTTTTATCAAGATAAATTTTGAAAAAAACTAATTAAAGTCTGAGTAGTTATTTTTTGGTGGCACATTATAGGAAGTGGGAGAGCTACTTTAGTTGTGGTGAAAGACTGTTTTTGAGGATAAGTGTCTTCTGCCTATAATTGCTTCTCAAACATTAGCACTTCATGTCTCATCTTTCTGTGGCTTTATTATATAAACATTAAAAGCTAAAATTTGAGTTTTCCAGTCACTTATTCTAATATATTCAAATATTTTTAAAGAACATATATTTAGTCCTAAAAAACCTTTCTGTTCTTAGATTATGTGTATTTTTCAGTACCAGGATATACTGAAATAGATTAAACATATTGGTTTTAGCTAAGATAATTTGGCTTTAATTAAAATTCATTAGTGTTTTATTAAAGGCAATAATTGCCACTTGAGGATAGCCAATCTTTACAAAATACTTACCAATATTAGCGTAATATCTCTTTTCTTGTGTATTTGTAGATAGCTCACACATGTCTCCATAAGCACGAGCAAACCGCCAAATAAACTCTATTTCATCTCTAAACTGAAAAGATAGAACTGCACATCAGACTAACTCAGTACCTTGACTAAACTACAAATGTTTTCCACTGCAACTTTAAAAAATTAGGTAGGTAAGCTGGTATTTATAGATGAGTGAATCTATTCCTGTGCATATAACATTTTAAATTAAAATATTCATGGCTACAAAAATGATTTAATATAGTGTTACATTTGGAACTTAAAACCAATGAATACTATCCAGACATTAGCCCCACACCTATGTAGAAGACAGAATTGATAGATGCCAGAATCCATACATTCTCCCTGGGTTGTAGTATCCTCTTCTTATTTATTTTCGAAGTTCTCTACTATCAATGCAAAGTTTCAACAAGCATTTCAGATAATATCAGTAAGTTATTACAGATCACAAATACTCAAAAGAACAGTCATTTCTTCTTTTTTTACCTAAATTATCTAAATATAATCCTGGAGATTTAAAAACCTCTAGACAATGTATTTAGAGTTGCTAAATCCTCAAAGGTTAAACTTGTTTATGGGAAAGAGATTTATTGCTCCTTGGGATATTGCAAACTCTTATTTTTGATGTTGGTATTGGTGTTGGTGGTGATGGTGGTGGTGATGATATTGGTGTTGGTGTTGGTGGTGTTGGCAGTGGTATTGGTGTTGGTGGTGATGGTGATAGTGATGATAGTTTTGGTGTTGGTGGTGATGGTGTTGATGGTAGTATTGTTGGTGTTGATGGTGGTGGTGTTGGTGGTGATGGTGGTAGTGATGATATTGGTGTTGGTATTGGTATTGGTGTTGGTGATGATGTTGGTGTTCGTGTTGGTGGTGATGGTGGTGGTATTGCTGGTAGTGATGGTGGTGGTGATGATTATTGGTGTTGGCAGTGATGGTGATAGTGATGATATTGGTGGTAGTGGTGGTGGTGATGATGTTGGTGTTGGTGTTGGTAGTGATGGTGGTGGTAGTGTTGGTGTTGGTGGTGGTGATTGTGACAATGGCAGGAATGGGCTTCCCCAATTCATCCCAACATTAAACACTGAAGAATAACCACTGATAGAAGAAGATTAAAATGCTTATATTAATAACTGTTATGTTAATGACTTATGTTAATAACTCTAAGTTAGAAAACTTAAAATGTAACTTTTCTTCCTCCCCAAGAGTAGCAATGCATCTTATTAGTTATCTGTTATAAAATATTTATGAAATACAACAAATTAATAAACATCAAAGTACCCTGTATTCTGCCATGTATAATGCGCACCCACATTTCTGTGCACATTGTACACGGGATTATTACAGCCATTACTATACCCATGGTATATAATCATAATACCCATGCCTGTATAATGTGCATCCTTATTTTTCCCTCAAAAGGTTGGGCAAAAAGTGTGCATTATACACAGCAAAATATGGTAAATCTGAATACTCATATGTCTAATTCCCATTTTTATAATCTTGGAGCCTAATAAACTCTTATAAACACATTGTACAATTTTTAGTCATACCATAGAAACTCTTTGCATCAGTCATTTAGCTCCTGTAAACTGTGACACAAGCCTTATGGTTATAATATGAATGGGATAGTAGATCAAATAAAAAATCAAAACTATACACATGTTATTATCATATATCTCTTACCTTTTCTTTGTGGTCGCAAAGTAGTTCAAAACTCTCCATCTTGCTGGACTCGTTCATACGTAAGTGATCTGCCTTCTGCAGAAGGACATCCAAGTTTAATTCCTCAGTGTGTGTGTTAAGTGCTTTGAAGACTGGGAAACCCTGTTCTTCTGTGTCGGTATTAGCTGTAATATACCTAAAATCGCAGAAATAATCATCAACTCTCTTGAAAGTTATACAACAGTAGCGAGAATGATCCTTTAAAAATCATCCCACTCTTCTGCTGAAAGCCTTTCACTCAGAGAAAAGTACGATTTTCAACCAGCCCACACCACCTCTCCAGTTCCCACACGCTTCTCACTCACTCAGCTCCACACTGGCCGCCGTGGCTCCCCAAACATGCTAGTCCCACTGTGACCTCAGGACCTCTGCTTGCTCCTCCCTCCGACGGAATGCTCTTCCCTCTGCTTGCTCCTCCCTCTGACGGAATGCTCTTCCCTCGTATCCTCACCTCCTTGGAGTCTCGGCTCCAACATCATCATCTCTGTGTGGCCCACCCAGACCACTCTATTGAATACTGCAGCCTCCACCCTGCAACCACCCATTCCCTCCACGGCCAATCTCCCTTACCGCGCTTGGCATTTCTTTCCTGCAGCAAGCATCATCTTCTACTATACTATATAGTTTACTAATCTACTACATGTGCTTTTTTTTTCAGTATCACCCCCACCAGACTACATGCTCCCTGACAACAGGGTTCTTTGTTTTCCCAAGTGATGTATCAAGTTCCTAGAACAGCACTCAACACATAGGAGATATGCACATTGCTAAATGCAGTGTTCAGCAGGCACTCACATACATACACACGCATATGTATATATTTATAGTTCCAGATGATGTTCTAATTCTTAGTTTTTAAAAATCCATTCTGCCTTCCACATTTTCCTTTTTATTTTGGTGGCATACAAAAAACAATCTGTTTTCATTTATTCAAAACTTGTCCTGTTCTAAAAAGATTTTAAGGAGTTATGTAAGGATGTATAACATATAAGAGAACAAATTAGAAGTAGTGAAAAAAGATAAAAACAAGGCCAAATGTGAATGAAGTAAATAAAAAAATACATATACTTTAAATATCTATATCCTTACTACAAGGGACACAAATCTTCCAGTAGCCAATATAGGCACAGTCCCCAGCAAATACTAACAAAGATACAAATGAAACAAGTTTTTGAGAGAAGTGCAACTGTTTCCAATATAAGATAAATTTATTTCAAAGCCCTTATAAAGAAGATACTATATAAAATGATATTCAACTTCTTCAACATTATGAATGGAAACTTCATGCTTCCAGTTGCCCAATCAAAACACTTAGAATCATCCTTGGCTCTTCTTTCTCTCTCTTAAGCAATATCCAGCCTCTTAGAAATTCCTTTGGGTTCTATCTTCAAAACAGATCCAAAAGATAGCCACTTCATCACCACCTCTGCCTACTACTGCCCTGGTCCGAACCACCATCCCCTTACCTGGATTCCTACAATCACATCTCCCTGCCGCAGTGCTTGACCCTTACAGCTTATTCTCCGCACAGGAGCCAGAACGGTCTTTGAAAAACCTGATTCTAGTTATGTCACCCTGTGCTCAAAACCTCCAATGGGCGTCCAGATCAGAATGAAAATCCGAGTCCTCGTAGTGGTCCATGAGGCCCTTAACCCTGCGCCCTGACCCGCCCACCGCTCTCCTCCCCACCCACAGCGCTCCAGGCGCGCTGGCTCCCGGGAGAGTCCTGGCACAATCAGCCGCCGTCCTGCTTTGACAGCTGTGCATTGGTCGTTCCTTCTACCTGGTCTGCTCTTCCCTGTATAGCCGCGTAGCTGAATTCCTTGCCTGTTTCGCATACTTGTTCAAATGTAATGTAACCCTCTTTTATTGCATATGATACGATTATTTACATAGACAACATTTAAAAACCTGCAAGTTATAACACCAGCAAGAGAGCTTAGCAAGTTGGCTACATGTAAGATTGACATATAAAAGTCAGCTTCATTTTTTATATATTAGCAGCAAAAAAACCTAAGAAGCATAATTAAATATTTAATTTATAATGATCTCAGAGAATATCAAACACCTAGGAATAAATCTAATACAAAATATGGGAAAACTCAATGGAGAACATTATAAGATGTTTAAAAAATGCATTAAAAGATGTTTCTAAAAGGATCTATTATGCATGAAAAAAATATCATGTACATAGTTAGAAATACCCAATATTATAGATATATAAATTCTCTCCAGATTAATCTATGAATTCAATGTAATCCCAATTTTATAAAACTAAGGAATTTTCATGAAATTTAATGAGATGACTCTAAAAATGATATGGAAAAGTAAAGAGCCTAGAATAGTCAGAGTACTCTTGAAGAAAGAGAACAGGGAAAGAAGACTCACCTCACCAGAAATGAGTACCAATGATAAAGCTACAATAATTAAAGACAGTGTGTACTGGTATAAGAATACATGGGTGAGTGATGGAATAGAGCAGAGCCCAGAAGCAAATCCATCCATACGAGGGGGGACTTTCCAAAAAACCGGAATTACCTTCTGGAGGGCAGCCCCTTGTAGTACAGGCTTCCTCCACTAGGTGAGTGTTCTAGAACCCATCTGTATCAGTGTACCAGCTGGTGGTGGTGTGAGAGGCTGCATTGGGCTTCAGTGAATTTGTTTTGAAGACTTTTTCAACACATCTGCCCATTTCCTGATGGGTGATCTATGAGCGCACCTGCCCACACGGCGCTGAGTGTTCAGCAGTTTTTAACCAAAAGCGGCTGAGCCTAATGCCCACCCTCCCTGTTCACCTGATCTTGCTCCTGAGTGACTTTTCTTTTTGTTTCCCCAGATTTCTGAACAAAGGTCCTCAAAGGGAAACGTTCTGCCAGTGTGGGAGAGGTGAAACAAAAAGATGGCAGAAGCATGAAAAGGCACCGAAATCAATGAATTCTGTTTTCAGCAGTGGAAAAAAAATCTCGATAGGTATATTGCATCGAATGGAGAGTACTTTGAAGGTGACTGAAGTTTAAACATGTAAGAATAAGTACACAATTTTTTACAAATAAATTCCATTTTTTTAGGCCCCCCTCGTATATGGAAATGTGGTACATAGAAAAGATGGTATGTCAGATATCACATCAGTATGGATTGAGCTGAAAAAAGTGGTTATCTCTACAAAAACAAGGTGAAATTGAATTTCTACCTTTCAATATTTAAAAATAACTCTAGATGGTATAAAGAATTAAAAATGTTCTTAAACTCTAAGTAGAGAATATAGGTGAATATCTTTCATTCTTTGGGGTAAAAAAATTTTTAACTAAGACAAAAAAGCATTAACTATAAAGAATTATTAATTATAGATGAGTAATCAATTTGACTATATTAAAATGAAAAAACTGCTGCTAATCAATAGATACTTTCAAAAATAAAAAAAACAATTTAAAAACCAGAAACAGGTATTTTGTAACACACCTAACTGGAGAACATTAATATTAAGAATACATAAATATTTCCCAAATTCAGTAACAAAAACACAGTAAACTCCATAGAAATATGGTCAAAAATATAAATAGGCTTTCCCAAATGAGTAAATACATATAGCCAAGAAAAGATGTCAAACATTCACTGGTGATGAGAAATGCAAATAATGACCATAAACAGCCACTGTTTTACCCTTTCTCGTTTACAAAATTTAAAAAGTCTGACAACAGCAAATGTTGGAGAGGAAGTCCATTCACAGGGTTCAACGAGCATGTGAACTGGTAAAACCAATTAGGAAGCCACTTCGGCATTATCTTTCTCTACCGACCTTTCACAGACCTAGGTAGGGCCCAGCAGCCCGAGTCCCCTACACACGCACAGAAGGGGAGCTGTGTGCGGACGGAGTCAACAGCACTTTCACAACAGCAAACGCCGGGTAATAACCTGCATGCTCAACAGGAGAGTGGATGAGTATTAAACAGCGGTCAAAATGAGAGAAATGCAGTGATGTGCACATGCAAAATATAGGGGAGTCTTAACAAACTTATATTAAATGGAAAAATAAGCTCCTAAAATTCTATACAGTATTCCTTCTATAAAAATAATGAAAATTAAGTGTTTTTTAAGGAATATACACATGCATAAAATTATATAAAAAGGAAAGCCAGGAATAAACAATTTAGATGATAGATTCAGAATTAAGGGCTGGCAGGGGATCAAATGGTTTCATGAGGATTATTGTTTAGGTCCTATCTTTTATTTTAGGAGGTGGCTTCATGGATACTTATTACATTATTTACAACTAAGCAAATAAATGGGTAAAAGTGGCATGTGCACGAACCAATCATCAGGGTCTGCATGAGCTAAAGATAATTTTTAATTCAATTTTATGCACCAGAGATACAATAAAAAAGTTATAATAAAAAGAAAGTAATGACATTAATATCAGATATAATATTCTTTAGGGAAGAAAGCAATGAATTTAAAGACAACATAAAACAATACTTCTATGAGCACTGGCTGGTATAGCTCAGTGGAATGAGCGCGGGCTATGAACCAAAGGGTCACTGGTTCGATTCCCAGTCAGCGCACATGCCTGGGTTGCAGGCCAGGTCCCCAGTAGGGGGCCCATGAAAGGCAACCACACATTGATGTTTCTCTCCATGTTTCTTTCCTTCTCTTTCTCCCTCCCTTCCCCTCTAAAAATAAATAAATAAAATCTTTAAAAACAACAACAACAAGGAACTTCTATGCATCTAAAAAAACACAAGCTTCAAATACACAAAAAGCACAAATTAAAAGATATTCAAAGAGAAATTAAATCCACTAATCAGAATGGGAGATTTTTAATATAAAATTCTAAGTAATGGATAAAATATATGAAAAAAATTGTAAGGACATAATATAAACACCAAAACCAGCAAGCTCAGATCTAACCAACATACACAGAACTAGATATGGAATATCTGGAGAACACTTTCTTCTCGAGCACATATGGAATATTTAGGGAAACTGCCATGTGCTCAAGGCCAGAGAACGAGCCACAGAGGAAAACAAACAATCTGTCCTGTAGGCTATATTCTCTGTTCCCAATGCAACTAAATTAGAAATCACCACTAAAAAGTAGTGGAGAAAAACTAAATATTGAAAAATAATTTAAAAAGTACACTTCTAACTGAATGCTTACCAGAATGGCTAAAATGAAAAAGACAAAATCCTGAGGGTTGGTGAGGATGTGGGGAAAACAGAGCTCTCACATGTGGCTGATGGGAGAGTAAGTAGGTATAAGCGCTTTGAAAATATGTTTGGCAATGCAACTGGTATTCAATTGGTATTAAAAAAAAAGCTCAGGACAAAATTCAATACCCTTTCATGATGGAAATGTAGGACAAACTAGGAATAGAATGAAACTATCTCAACACAACAATAATCGTATATTAAAAGCCCACAGTTAACATCATACTCAAAGGCAAAAGACAAAGTTTTTCCTCTAAAATCAGGAATGAGACAAAAGTGCCTGTTTCATTTCACAAAATATTAAGGATTAATAGAGTCAGCAAAGTTGCAGGATACAAAATAACTTCCAAAAATCAGTTGTTTCTATATATTAATAATGAGCAATCTGAAAAGGAAATAAAGAAAACAACTCTTAAATGGCATCAAAAAGAATATAGAAAAATAAACTTAACCAAGGAGGTGAAAGATTTGTACCCTGAAAACTACAACACACTGATGAATGAAATTAAGACACAAATGGAAATCTCATGTTACGGGTTTGAAGACTTAATATTGTCAAGATGGCAATATTACCCATAGTAATCTATAAATTCAGTACAATCCTTCTCAAAATCTCAACTATGTCTTTTGTAAAGATAGAAAAATCCATCCTAAAATTCATATGGAAGATCCTAAGTAGCCAAAAAAATCTTGAAAAAGAACAACAAAGTTAGGTCTCATACTTCCTGATCAAAAATTTCTTACAAAACTATACTAATGAAAACAGTGTGTACTGGCATAAAATCAGACATATACATCAGTGGAGTAGAATAGAGAGCTGAGAAGTAAACCCTAAGGTATACGGTCAAATGATTTTTGACAAAACTATTCAAGGGAGAAAAAAACAGTCTCCAACAAATAGTACTGGGGCGGGGTGGGGGGTGGATGGTAAAACAGAAAAATAACATCTTAGCTCAATGATAAATTTAAGAGATATTTTATTATGGCAAATAATTGAAAATAATACAAATTTATTTCCTCTAAAAAGAATAATTACATTCTGTCTTGGCTGGTGCAGCTCAGTAGATTGAGTGCTGGCCTGTGAACCAAAGGGTCACTGGTTTGATTCCTGGTCAGGGCACTTGCCTGGGTTGCAGGCCAGGTCCCTGGTGGGGAGCACATGAGAGGCAACCACACATTGATGTTTCTCTCTAACTCTTTCTCCCTCCCTTCCCCTCTGTCTAAAAATAAATAAATAAAATCTTTTAAAAAAAGACTAATTACATTCTAACAAGTATTTTTAACTGCCTATATGCATTGTCCACTTATTAGTTATTCTGATAAGTATATCTATAAACATTGTATAATATATTGGAAAAAATATGAAAACATATTCACTCTTAAAAATAAAAATTTTAGAGATACCTTTTAAAGTAAAATTTTATTTAAAAGTATAAAATAGGCCCTGGCTGGCGTAGCTCAGTGGATTGAGCGTGGGCTGGGAACCAGGGTGTCCCGGTTCGATTCCCAGTCAGGACACATGCCTGGGTTGCGGGCCAGGTCCCCAGTGAGGGCCATGTGAGAGGCAACCATACATTGCTGTTTCTTTCCCTCTCTGTCTCCCTCCCTTCCCCTCTCTCTAAAAATAAATAAATAAAATCTTAAAAAATATATAAAAGTATAAAATAAAAATTTTGGAAAAAATCTGAAAAATACTAACTTAAAAAAATAACTAATAAATAAATTTTTATCTCATCTCTGATTTCAGAATTATGTGAATCCCCAGACACATGCATACATGTGTATTAAAAATATTTAGTTTTCAGACTCAGACGGAGAGTAGGATGATAGCTAGTGGGGGGGTGATGAGGGGATGGAGGGGTTGAGCAAAAAGGAAAAAGGATTCATGGGCACGCACAACAGTGGTGATTGCTCAGGGCGGGGGGTTAAAGGGGACACAAAGGTAGTGTAAAAAAATACAATGAAGATTAAATTAAAAATATATATATATTTAAAATAAAATTTTAAAAAAAGAATGAGAAGAAATACACTCAAACATTAGAAGTATTATTTTCTCTGGGGGAAAATAAGTAGTTAAAACATAGCCTGAATGAGCCCTGGCTGGTGTGTGGCTCAGTGGATTGAGTGCTGACCTGTGAAAAGAAAGGTTACCGGTTTGATTCCCAGTCAGGGCTACGTCCCCAGTTGGAGGTATGCAAGAGGCAACCAGTCAGCGTTTCTCTTACACCTTGTTGTTTCTATCCCTTTCTTTCCCCCTCCTTTCCTCTCTTTCTAAAAATAAATAAATAAAATCTTTAAAAAAATAAATAAAACATGGCCCAAATGGAAGAACAGAACAAAACTCCATAAGAACTAAACTAAATGGAGACTAGATGCAGTGTTCAAAACACTGGCTATAAGGATGCTCAATGAACTTAGAGGAAGAGCAGATGAACTCAGAGAACTTCAACAGCATAAAAAGAACATGGAAACCATAAAAAAGAACCAGTCAGAAATGAAGGATACACTAATTGAAAGAAGAACAATTTACAGAGAATCAACAGTAGAGTGGATGAAACTGAGGACCAAATTGGTGATTTGGAATATAATGAAACAAAAACACCTAATCAGAACAGCAAGAAGAAAAAACAATCCAAAAAATGAGGACAGTGTAAGGAGCCTCTAGGACAACTTCAAGCATTCCAACATTTGCATCACAATGGTGCTGGAAGGAGAAGACAGATAAAAAGAAATTGGAAACCTATATGACAGAAAACGTCCCTAAGTTGGTGAAAGCAACAGACAAACAAGTCCAGGAAGCACAGAAAGTCCCAAACAAGGTGAACCCAAAGAGGTCCGCACCAAGACCCATCATAATGAAAATGCCAAAAGTTAGACAGAGAGAGAATCTTAAGAAAAAAGCAGATAGTTACCTACAAGGGAGCTCCTATAAGACCATCAGCTGAATTTTCAAAAGAACCTTTGCAAGCTAGAAGGGACTGACAAGAAATATTCGAAGTCATGAAAACCTAGATTACTCTACCCAGCAAAGCTAGCATTTAGAATTGAAGGGCAGATAAAGAGCTTCCTAGATAAGAAAAAGCTACAGGAGTTCATCATCACCAAACCATTATTATAGGAAATGTTAAAATGAATTATTTAACAGTATGAAGAAACAATGGCGATAAATCCCGTGTTTTTCAGACTATAAAGACGCACCGGACCATAACACACACCTAGGATTTAGAGGAGGAAAATAGGGAAAAAAAAATTGAAACAAAAAACATGGTAAAATATTTAATAACATAAATAACATAATATTTCACCAATGTAAATGTAAATAGCCAGAGAGAATGGAAGCTACATTCGGACTATAAGATGCACCCCAAATTTGGGGGGAAAAAGTACATCTTATAGTCTGAAAAATACGGTACCTAGCTATCAACAATTAAATCTAAAAAACAAACTAAGTAAACAAGTAAAACTGAAACAGAATCACAGATACAGAGAACATTTTGATGGTTACCAGTTTAGAGGGAGTTTGGAGGATAGGTGTAAAAGGTGAAGGGATTAGGAAGTATCGATTGGTAGTTACAGAATAGCCATGGGGATGTAAAGTACAGCATAGGATGTAGTATAGCCAAACAACATACATGCATGACCTACAGACATGGACAACAGTGTGGGGATTGCCTGAGGGAGTGGGGGCTGCTGAATGGAGGAGAGCAACAGGGGAAAAACTGGGACAACTGTAATTGCAAAATCAATGAAATAAAATTTTTAAAAAGTATTTAATTAAAATATCTGGTTTTAATACAGTCTACATAATTCCACGACAATGTTTTCACTTAAGGTTTGATCCTTGTATTAGGAAAAACCTTATGTCAGTGGAACGTGTGGCATGAGAAATAAAGCTCACAAGGCTCATACAATTGAAAATTTCTGGATTGATACACAGAGCAACACAGAGGGAGGAGCAAAGTAGGTTTACAGTTGTGAGTATGCAAAACGGTTTATTCTTATATTAGTATTAATTATTGTACCATTTTCCCTATGAACAACTGTAAACCTACTTTTGCTCCATCCTGAAGATTATATAGGAATACTACCTGTAAGGATTAGACCAGGATAAGATGTTAAACTCTAAAAGAATGCATTACATTTAGAAGGCCTGTATATCAAAGCTTGATGTGATTTTCAGACCACAGATGTATTATGAGTCACTCAGAAATTTGGGACTAGTTAATCTATAAGCAGCAAATCTGTTAAAGGCCTGAAACACATTAATAAACTGTCTTCCATATTCCAATAATGTTAATGAACTATCTTTCAAAAACACAGAAATTAAAATTCCATTTAGACTGCAACATAGAAATCTTTTTCAAAAAACGCAGGGAAGCTTAGTAAGGGAGAAGACTTCTATGAGAACCGAGCAGTGATTTCTACAGGCTAATGAGTGTGCCTGCTAGGAAAACCTCTGACCTGAGCTGCCCTTCCAAGACAGAATTAAATCTGAGGTGACCTTATTTTAGAATTTCAATAGGTGAAGATTTGTCTTCATCTTGAGAAATAGCAATATTTTCACCCTCAAAGGAGTTTGAGATAGCTTCACTGAAAAACGGGATGAAGCTCTCAGTAAGCTTATAAAACAAAGAAAAGCCAACATTATGGGGAACAGAAGTTACACTTTGAAAGGGACGCTGTTAAATCACAGTTGGAGAGTGATCTGTACTGTGACTTTGAGAACCAGAATGAAGAGAATCTTTCCTTAACTGGCTTCTTGCTTGAATATCAGTGGCAAATTCATTTTCTCGGTAAGAACAGGACATGAGAGCTGGCAGAGAAAAGAGGATCGCTGTGCTTTGTCGATGGTTGTTTCCAGCAACAGAGTTCCGACTGGCTGAGGAGTTAACTTGCGTTTCGAAATTCATGAAATGTTTAATGTTACAGTCAGGAGAACAAGAGCTTATGTATTTTCCAGTATCATTCATACTTGAGTTTTTATAAAGTATTTCCGTTTCACTTGGATTAAATATGTTGTCACAACTTGGTTGAAGATCAAAATACATCGAACTTTCATAACAGGAAATTATACTTAATTTAGGGGCGCAGGAAGGTCTGAGGGATTTAAAATGAAAATGTTCTGAGGAAGATTTTGAATCACCAAAGCTGCTCTTTTCCTGAGAATCAAAGTTAACTCTACTCTGTTGACTGTGAAGGGAAGCACTGCTTTTTTGCAGCTTAGCCAATGAAGAAGGTCCTGCTCCACAGAAAGTCAAATGAGCAGCTGTATTCAATTGAGAAGGTAAAGGATTTTTATTTCCTTGAGGAAAACTGCCTCTCCGCATCTTAGGATGGCTTGTTGCATGATCCTGAGACATAGCTGCCTCCATTTTGGAGGAGGCTCTGCGGTGCGGGGGGTCTGCAGGAACTGGATCCACAGGACAACCTTGGCAGCGCTGGTCCTCTTTCCAGCAGCTGGAGTGAGAAAAGTGTCAAACGAGGGGGAAAAAAGTGTCAAATGAGGGAGCAGAGGAGAAAACCTACCAAGCCTCCACTTTATCAACATGGAAAAAACAGAGGGACCCAAAAGAATGCCTAAGTCTAAATATAAGATTATCTCTTATCACATACACATACATACCTGCCAAGTCTCTGAAACCTGGGAAGATAAGTGGAAAGACTCAGGGAAGCAGACGGAAAGAAAGATCAGGTGAAACACACCAGAGGGCACCAGAACTAAAGTATCCCCTGAAGGAAAAGGCAAAATTGGTGTTTGAAAAATAATAAGCCATACTATCTCTTTGAGACTAGTAAACTACTCCATTTAAAGGAATTAAGTAGAATAGTTTATACCCTGTTGACTCATGCATTTTAAAATATTAACCATATGAAACAGGGCCTCTCTGAAGAGTATTTCAGATAAATATCCACATTATCCAGATACTCGAGATATTAGTTATTGTAGGAAACTAAAGGAAGCATTAAAGCTTGGTTTATAAATATATTAATGCCCTTTACACATGAAACATACAGATAATTTTTTTTTCTTTTTAAAAGCTTACCTTAAACATTTTCCCATATTTTAATCAAAAATAACTCTCTCCCTTCCTTTCTAAGCCATCACCTTTAGGCCATAAAATGCCCTGTGTAGGTGGAACCGGTCAGAAGACTGACTGTTTAGGTTGCACGTGGAATCAACATGGCAATAACACAGAATGTGATGATGGAGACTCTAGAATCTAATGACATCAGTTTAGAATAAAACTGTCCTGTGGCTCCCCTTTCTGAAAAGCTCCAATCACGTGACTGTGGAATGTGTATTCTAACTTCATTATGCTTAAGGAGTCAGCCAACAAACCAAGGGATGGGACAACAGCAAAACGAAGGCCACCACATACATGATATCTGCCCAATCCTTTACTTGGGACTGTGTCTTTGACTAGCTGGCCTACTAACTCATTCTTCTTTCACTTGAACACGCTTTTCCCCAGATTTTTACACCCTCCAGAAATATGGAAAAGTGACAAAGTTTGATCCAAAGATATATTGAGAAGGTAAAAAAGCCTAAACAGCAAACGTTATTACTCCCTGAATGAAACAAGCTTTCTCTACTGTGGCAGTAGGGTGCCCCATTGGATTGCGTGAGCCAAATGCACAGACTATGGAGATCGGCTGAGCCAAATGTTTATAACCCCTTGAAACAACCTCTGCCTATTTAAAGGCAAGATTAGCAGAATTATTAGAAAAAAATACTGTCCTCTCCTTTTTCAAACCAACGTGAAGCACTGTCTACGTAATAGGTGCATGTGGACAGCCACTTAGGAAATAAAACACCCTCTCAAATATATTTTTTTACTTCTCAATATCCTGAATACCCTCCCACAATTTGCTCTTTTTTGTTCCATTCCTAACAACCTTCTTTGGGAAACCCTTGAACAAATTCCTTTTCTGAGATCTAAAGCTCTCTAAATCTCACCATACAACTGTCGGTTTGTGATCTGATTTTACCCCACAAAGAAGCTAGTAAACTAATCTGTTACTGTTGCGGGGATGCTGAAGACACTGTTCTTGGGTCAGAGACCAAAGACTTTATTTCTCACAGAAAATCAAGCAGTGTGAGTGCAAGCAGAGTTGTGCTGGTTCTCCTTGACCCCAGGTCCCACAGGGCAATGCAGAGGGCCCGAGACACAGAGGGTGCAGTGAGTTGTGTTCCAAGAAAGGAACACTGAGCTTAGGGAATCCATTACTTTTAGAGCAAGCAGTAAGTAAATCTACTGAACCTGCTGTTGGTCCTGGAGAAAAACATTCTCTCATTCTTCAAGGTTTCTCACCACAACCCTGAGAAATGGCCAGAACAAAGGATGGTCATGTAGACTTTATACCCCTCACAAAAATTAACTCAAAAGGGATCACAGACCTAAATATAAAGGCAAATCTATGAAACTCCTAGAAGATAACATTGGAGAAAACCTCGATCAATCTGGGTATGGCGATGGCTTTTTAGAAGCAAGACCAAAGGCACAATTCATGAAAGAAAAAATAGGTAAGCTTCTGCTCTGCGAAAGACAACGTCAAGAGAGTAAAAAGCCACAGACTGGGAGAAAATGGACGCATCCAAAATACACAAAGAACCCTTAAAACTCAACGATAAGAAAATGCATAACCTAGTTTAAAAATGGGCCAAAGACTTTAATAGACACCTCACCAGAGAAGATACACAGATGACAAATAAGGACATGAAAAGATGCTCCACATCACATGCCCTCAGATAAATGAAAATCAAAACAAGAATGGTCCAAATCCAGAACACTGACTGTTGCGGATTCATGGCTATGCAGAATCCATGGTGACCGTGACTGAATGCGTTTATAAATAATTCTCACACTGAAATATGCAGGAAAAGGAATCTGGGACCACGCAACTTCCCCCTCATCATCTGGGAGAGAGCCCCGAGCCTCAGGTCCAGGGGTTTTTATTGAGAATTCGGGGCACAGAGCATCAGATTGGTCTTCATTAACTTATGCATAGATTGTATATTCAGGTCCAGTGGTAGACAGGACTGGGCCATACATTAAGAGGGTAGATATGTAAATTGAGGGATAGCTAGCTGGGGCTATCTACTCAAGAACCATAAACATTGTGGCAGGAAAAAGCCCCGACATTCATTAGCATAAGCCCCTAGATCCAGGGGGGAAAGATCCAGCAAGGCAGTACATTTTTAAGAAATATGTTAGCCAAATTTCCTTTTAAAGAATTCCTTTCTCTACGGACATGAATCCGCGCATGCCAGCTTGGGAGATTTTTTCACGAGGAGTCTTTGCTCACACACATGAATCCCAGGGCTACGCTTTCTTCATGCGTGTGAAAAGAATTCCCACAACTGACCACACCGAAATGCTGGTGAGGATGTGGAGCCACGGGAGCACTCATGCATCGTTGGTGGGAATGCGGAAGGGTTCACCTTGGAGGTGAAGACAGGTACTTTGGAAGACAGTTCAGAGGTTTCGTACAAAACTAAACATACTTTTACCATACAATCCAGCAATCATGCTCCTTGGTATTTACCCAAATGAGACGAGAACTTACGTCCATTCAAAAATCTGCACATGAATGCTTATAGCAGCTGTCTTCATTTTTGCCAAAATTTGGAAGCAACCATGAAGTCCTTCAGTAGGTGAATAGATAAACTGTGGTCCATTCAGACAATGGAATATGACTCGGTGCTAAAAGGAAATGAATTGTTAAACCATAAAAAGATATGGAGGAAACTTAAATGCATATTATGAAGTAAAGGAAGTGAATTGGAAAAGGTTACATGCAGTATGATTCCAACTATGTGACATTCTGACAGAGGTGAAACTATGGAGACAGAAAAAAGGTCAGTTGTTGCCAGGAGTTGGGGGGAGGGAGGGATGAATAGGCAGAGCCCAGAGGATTTTTCAGGCAGTGACAATACTCTGTATGATATTCTATATGAATCCATAATGATGGGTTCATGTAATTAAACAGTTGTCCAAATCTGTAGAATAAACACCACAAAGAGTGGACCATAATGTAAACTATGGAATTTGAATGACCATGATGTGTCAATGTATGTTCATTAATTGTAACACACTAGTCTGGTACCAGATAATGGGGAGGCTATGCATGTGTGGGGTTAGAGATTATATGGGAAATCTCTGTACTTTCTTCTTAATTTTTCAGTGAATCTAAAACTGCCCTAAAAAAGTAAAGTCTCAATTTTTTTTACTTTTATTAGTATTTATTTTATGCTGAATTTACTCCCAGGCCATAAGCTTTTGTTTCTTTAGTTTCTTCTGGGATGTCTTTTTCTTCTGTGCAACCTTCTCTTCTGGTTTAGGAACAATCTGCTCTTTTCCAGGAAGGATCAGTGTGGCAGGGAGAGCTCACGGATGGGTTAGGCTGCCCATGAGCTCTGTAAGTTCTACCACACATCTCGGGAGCTTTGTCCCCCCGGAGGTGCTCAAAGACCAGAGAATCGACATCTAAATCCTTAAGATCAGCATTACGCTCTGCATTTTGAAGCATGAGCAGCAAATACTCAGCATTCTTTTTGAGCCACTGACTGTGTGTCCAGCCCCACTGTCGGGCCAGGGCACACCTGCCAACTCCACCATTGTAATGACAGAATGGGACAGATTGCTTCTTTAAAGTGACATCTTTCAGATACTCGGTGGATTTTCAAACACGCACACTCTTGATGGCCTGGGAAGTTTCACGAGTGTTCTTAAAATGAACATGAAGATTTGAACCTCTTGATTTGCATGATTTTGTCTGGTTTTCTGGATCAAGTGAATAGCAAACCACTTTCAGAGGTCACCTCTGATCACTTTTGGGAAGGGAAAGAACAGAAGCTCCTTGGAGAATTCACGAGAACTCAATCTAAAGCCTCAATTTTTTATAAAAATCAAGGGAAAAAGTGCCCAGGGTCTTGTCCCAGGACACCTAGCAAGCTGTGTAAGAGAGCAAGATGCCCAGGGAGCTCGGCTCGCACTGCAGCCACCTATCACTGCTTTCCCCACGTGGTGACACAGCGGTCAGTGTTCCTAAGTCCCACTAAGATCCATGAGTACCTTTTCCCAAAGGACATCTTTCGCATATTACGACAGTAGGTTATGTAATGCACAGACAGTTTCTATAAGAGACCGCTCTTTCCAGAATCGGGCCAGCTTGGTGTTGAACAGTTGGACCCCTAGAGGAAAGAGCACTGGCCCACTGGGGCTGCCCCAAAGGAAACGGGTCATGAGCAGATCCCAATGCTGACAGTGTTTCTGCCCCAAGGAGGCAGTAAATGAGATCAGATCATTCCACTCTCACACCCTGGAAGGAAATCTATGATTATTGATTTTTAAAAAAAGTGTTTGGGTGTACGTATTTTGGGGGATGGGGACAAAGAATCCAGATCTGCCTAGACATTTGAAAGGAAATCACATACCAGTATGGGTAATATGACATTGTTCAATGTTTTTCTGGATAAAGTACCTAAATCTCTACCCCCAAATTCCCCCTCATTGCTTCTTTTTAAGAAAACTATAATTAGATCTAGCCCCCACCACCGCCAAATTATTAACCCTTCATAATGGCATGCATCTGAAACTTCTCCTTCAATCCACTCTCAACTCTTATTCTATCTGTTCCATGATCCCAGGCACCTTCTGCGTTCATCACATCCTGTGGTCACTTAAACCTTTTTTTTTCCACCTCAGCCACTCTGTTCCCACTGAGACCAATACTCCATGGTGATACATCTCACTATGCCCCATGGACTCTTCCTTCCTTGTAACCATAACTGCCACTAATTAAAACTACAATTTCATCATGAAATGTCAGCAGAAGTTTAGAAAATCTTCTAAAACAAAGCTTCTCAAACCTTAGGGTACATCAGGGTCACCAGGAGAACGTGTTAAAATGCAGTTTCCTGGGCACTGCTCCCAGAGCTTTGATTTACTAGGTCTGCGGTAAATCTGTGAATGTACATTTCCATTAAGCTCCCACACTAGACAGAATATTGATGCTTCTGTTCCACAGACCACTCTTTGAGTAGCTCTGTCTAGAACATCTGGGTAACAAATAACCCCTCAGAGTAAAAGCTAAAAGGGCCTTTCAGGGTACCTCACAGAAGCCTCCTACCTAAGCTGGGGTCCAGGAAGGACACCAGACGATATCAGGACTGAGTATCCCTTCTCTTGGTTCCTAGATGATGAGTCCCCAAGGAACCTAGATTATACCTGGGGAGGAGGAGGAAGGGGGAAGAAGGGAGAAGCCTGAATTCGACTGAGTCTTTAACAGAAAAAGAGCAGCTCTAAACTCGAATTGACTGAGTTAATTTGGATTGACAAATTCAAGTTTTCCCATGTTATCCGAAACAGAGCTAGTGAGCTGAATTCAGTTACAGAGGAATGTACACTTACATCTTTAGCTGATCGGAGTGTAGTGAATGTAAATTGTGTAATCTATTACACTAAGTATAGTTATTTGTATAGCGAGCTTACCACATACACCCGATTATGCAAAGTAACAGCAATGTTCATCATTAAATTAGCACCAGGTTAACTCTTTTCTTTATTATGACATTAAACTATCCATACAGGTTCACTGTTGGTAGTTTGCTACTCAGATAACATGGCTATCCTTATGTGACTTGAAAGATAGAAATGGTACTTCTTGGGGATCGCCACACAATTCAATAAGCTATCTCTAGACTCTCCCTATCCACTATTAGTTCCTTTCGAAAGAAAGGTTAATTAATTCATTAGATAGTCATTTCTAAGTGCTGTCTAGTAAACAGAAAGAAACAGTACACGATCAAAGGTTTGAACTGATCCAGTAACAAACTGCACGTAGTTTTAAATACAACAGAAACAAAGAAGTACGTAGTTAGGTCACCAAGTACAGATGTGTTCCAGCAACATCAGATGCGCGCACCCAGCAAAGAAAGCATGGGGTCCCCGCCCTGAGAATGGCAGGCTCTGTCAGTCACCCGTGCCCCTTTACTTACTTGCCCGTTTTACTCCTCAAAACCACTAGACAGGTACAATTTCTTTACTCATAAATCGTCTTGTTTTCCCTCTAAGAGAACATTATGTATGTTCTTGGTTTTACAATTCAATGGATTACCCCCTGCTGAGGATGAACCTGTATCACTTGCATGTTCTTTACCTTTTTAGGTCTACACTGCCCAATCTAGTAGCCACTAGTCCCATCAGGCTATTTACACTTAATTACAATTAGATAAAATTTAAAAACCAGTTCCCCAGTTATACTAGCTACACTTCAAGTGGCTGCTACCTTGCACAGCACAACTTCAGTCCATGTCCGTCATCACACAAGGTTCTACTGGACTGCACTTACTGGGTCATGCTTCCAGAACAGGTCGCACAGTGGCCACATATGAGAAAGGGTGACAAACTCTGGCAAACAAGTACTGTCTTCTTCAATACTCACATGATGCCACCTAGCACTAGTTAGTCACCTATATTCTTTTTGTCAATGCAGTCTATACTAACTTAAAGATTGACCTCTATTGAATATGGTTTTAATTGTACTATGAGCCAAAATAACCACTTTTTTATGTCTCATTTGTAGCAGAATATAGGGGTTGGCAAAAGTAGGTTTACAGTTGTGAGTTTGTGAAACGCAGATTATTCTTCTATTATTCATTTATTATTATATTATTACTAACCTACTTTATCCCTCCCCTGTATATGCCTGGGAATGCATAATAAAAGTACCTAACTAATAGCAATAATAAAATAATCAATTCAACATGGGCAACACTTAAAGAAACTTACCCCCCTTCACTTTCCGCTTCCTCTGAACTATTGCTTGTTCCTGAACTTTGAGTTGCAACAAGCCTTCTTTTCTTTGCTCTGTGCTGAGGACTAATCCTATGAGCAGTTGTCTTCCTTCCAAGTTCATTATGTACGTATTCCTCCAGCTTTGGAATGGTTTCTTTAAGAATTCTGATTTCCTGTTTGAGTTCTTCCATATTTGTCACTAACTCGTTTAACTTCTCCAATATCTGAAGTTGCCTTTCTTGAAAGATCGCTGCGGTTCCTTGGCCATTATGCATTTCGTCTTGCAAAGTCACTGAATCAAACGCCTTACCCAGAGAAAGAAATTTAGGTAAATTCATTGCTGTCCTTGGATTACGAACCTTATGGTACCACAAAAGAAGCAAGCTGATTCCAGTAGTTCCCACCATGATGCCAAGTATCAGTTCTTTGTTTGTGGAATGAGGCATTTCTTGATTTCTGTTTCTGAAATTAAAAAGCATAAATGTAAATAAATGTTTTCTGTCTTTGCCCAAAACAAAAATATTAGAGCTTTTTCAATCAACGAAAGCCAAGTCGACATCATCACATATACACACACAAAACAACTTGATAAATCATAAATCACAAACTAAAATGTATTACCTTTATAATGTACGTAGCCAGGTAGAAAGAAATATTTACTTCAAGGATATTACTCAAGTCATTGTAAAGTACCAGCTTTAATTCAGAGTTTGTATCCTACATGACTGACTTGATATTTACTCTTTACTATACCTTTTTAAAGGTGTGATAAAGAAACATAAAAGCATTATTATAAATTTCTGAAAAACCTATTTAAGAATTCAGCCCTGGCTGGTGTGGCTCAGTGGACTGAGTGCCAGACTGTGAACCAAAGGGTTGCAGGTTAGATTCCCAGTCAGGGCACATGCCTGGGTTATGGGTCAGGTCCCCAGTAGGGGATGCACAAGAGGCAACTACACATTCATGTTTCTCTCCCTCTTTTTCTCCCTTCCTTCCCCTCTAAAAATAAATAAAATCTTTTAAAAAATTCAAATTATTCTTAACATGTTAAGTGCGGCATCAGTCCCTGGGGACTGACAGCGAACTTTTCGTTTGGGCAACATCGGTGTGTGGGACCGGCAGTATCAAGGTTAAAAAATAAATGTAATTTTAATGAAGTTTTGCATTGGCTGTACCACTGTGCACCTGTTTATACTCTAACTCAACACCCGTCGAGTGGTTGCTGGCCCGCCACCTGAACGGAAAGCCCAGCAAAATCGGCTCCGTGCGTAACGTGTTAACTGTGCCTGCTCTTTTTATTTGTATACAATTAACTAGTAGTCTGATCTAATCTTTAATGAAGGCTAAAAAGAAGCTCTCTCTTAGTACATTTGTATTTATATTTAGAGTGATAAGCCACGTTTTAATACCCCAGGGCTCTGAGATACAAAATGTGTTAGAGAGCTTTGGCAAGCCTGTAACCCGGCCCCCTTCTCTGTTGTTTTCCACATGGAAAGCAGGAATGCTACCAGACGCGCAGCCCTCATCTCCGTTCTTCCTATGACCCGGATTCTTCTGCTCCTAACATTTCTATTTCTGCCTAAGGTCTTAATGTTTTCCTTTCTTTGAAATTTTCACTTTAAAAGAAAGTAACAAAATGTCATTTCTTTGACTCCTTTTTTTCCTTCTGAAATTTCACCTTTGTGCATTCAAGGCCCAAACTCTGGCCCACCTTATAAGGCCCACAATATAACCTCAGTTACTTTGACTAAATGCACCTAATCTTTCTTTAGTATATCCCATCCTCACTAGTTTGATTGTTTATCTCTGTTCTTAAAGCCAGAAGGCCATTAAAGAAAAAATAATAATAATATAAAGCCCCCTTTTCTTCTGAGACTTTAAAATGGCAGTAAGTATTTAGAACTGTGATGAACTTAAGTAATTACAGTAAAAT
The DNA here is from genome assembly GCA_004026765.1 of Micronycteris hirsuta. Classification (NCBI taxonomy): domain Eukaryota; kingdom Metazoa; phylum Chordata; class Mammalia; order Chiroptera; family Phyllostomidae; genus Micronycteris; species Micronycteris hirsuta. The sequence goes on along the minus strand of PVJI01010630.1, from coordinate 1,067 downwards.
ATAGTAAGTTTTTTTTACAGACTAAAGTTCCCAAAATTGTTTCCCCATCAATTTCCTCTATTTTGTAAAAAACGTAAACACCGGTATTAAATTTTGTTAGCAACATGGGAGAAATGGTACAAACAATGGTAAACTATTAAAGGAAATTAATTTGTAAAATTTTTGGTTTGTTTTTCCTGACACTTTCTCAAGGGGATTATCACAGCACTACCACCTATGATCCCGGAGCAAAAGGAAAGAAAGGAGGTAAATTCTTTAATCCTCCCAGGTTTACAAATGGAGGCAACATCTGGACTATGGCACAGGAAGGGGAAAACCAAACAGCCTGCTAGTCTCATTGAGTTGAACAGAGATCACAGTTCAGAAAAACTGAAGCACCTACAATTCGTATGGCATAGGACTGAAGATGGAGGTATGCAGAGAAACATCTCCAGAAATATATAAATGAGTCGCCTTGAATCTTTAATTGAATACCACTCAGCATATGCAATTTCCAGGGAAAGAACAATTACCAAGAGCTGGCTAGAAGCTTAACTATTCCTAAAGATTACACAGAATTAAGAAGTGTTCAAATTCCCACCAGCCAGAGTGCATAGTGCTTATGAAATACAAGAGGCTTTCAGCAGAGAACTCAGAAAGGTAATGCCTTGAAACTAAACTAACCCTAGAGTTATGGCTACTTAGGCTTGCCATAAAAGAGCTTTAAAATGAGCTTCTGAAGGAGAAAACTTATTTCTTATTACTTACTTACAAGTAATTTAACTGTCTTCAAGTGAAAGAGAAAGCCCAATAGTTTTTAAAGAAATAAGAAAAAAAAAACAAAACTCAACAACATGAAAGTCATAATGTTGATGACCAATCAAAAATTACTACACATGTATTTTCCCGTTTCTCTTCAGATCATATAAATCTTCTGCCTTTTACTAAAAATTGCTGGACATGTAAAAAAGTAGAAAAATGCTAAAACTACTGTTACAAATGTGTTTACTATTTCATATAAATATTTAAATTATGATGAAGATAGAAGGTATTGAGCAGAACGAAACAGAACTTCTAAAGATAAAAAA
>PVJI01010629.1:0-59633 GCA_004026765.1 Micronycteris hirsuta | reverse complement strand
GAAATATGAGAGCTTAATACTAAACAGGAAGGGATAAATCATATGCTACTTGATGTAGCTAAATGGTTTATATTGCTTACTTCAAATGAATACCACTCCTTGGAAAATGGTGTAAATCACCATTTTAGACAGTTAAGAAGTATCAGTAATCTTGATACTTGTAATTGAAGTTGAGGTGAACTTTGCTGGTTTAAATAAAAGGAGGGAACATAGGAAAGGTTAATTTTTACTAAAATTAGGGATTTAGAATAGGGATTAGTAATTTGTAAGGTAGAGATTATTAACCACTAATTATTCATTTTTACTTGGAGAACTACTAATTATTTATTGTACTGAATAGAAGTCTCTTGAAGGAAATTTTAGTAAAAAAGATGTTAGAAAATTACCAATCCAATTGACTCCCTAAAGGCAAGTTTGAAAAATTGATTATAACTTGATATTTTAGAAGTTAGTTGAGAAAGTGTTTCAAAATTTAAAAGTATACTTACCATTTAGAATTTATCCAAGGAAGTAGAAATAAGTTATGTTTGAGTGTTTAGCACATAGTACGTACCGTGTGTGTGAGTGGGCTAAACTAAACAAAAACTGAAAATAATTTAAAAAGTCCTCAGAGTCTTTAATACAAGGGAAAATTTTTTTAACTTTATTTACTTTTAAAGAGGGAGGAAGAGAGGAAGAAAGAGAGGGATAGAAACATCGATGTGAGAAAAACATCGATCGATTACCTCTCACATACGCCCTGACCAGACCAAACATGCAGCCCCAGGCATGTGCCCTGACTGGGAATCGAACTGGGGACCTTTCACTTTGCAGGATGATGCCCAACAAACTCGGCCACACCGGTCAGGGAGAAAAGGGCAAATCTTATAGATGAAAGGAATATTGGTAGGTCTGGCCCTCAGGAGGCTTTTGGAAGCTGCAGGAAAATGAATTACCTTTTTTCTTTTAAAAAAAGTCTTTGTCACCTAATTTTTTCTGAATGACAATTTAGTCATTCTTAACTCAGGGCTTGTAATTCCTTAGTTTTACGTAGGATTGCAAATTAAAAGGTTTAAACGGTGTCATCTTGTTTTATTCATTCAGAATATTTAAAGTGCCGACTCTGTGTGTGTGAGATGCCATCCTAGATTCTGTGCATGCAGTGACCAAATGGGACACGGATCTTTTGTTGCCTATAGCAGGTTTCCTAGGGATGCAAGGAGTTTTAAACCGAACTCTTGTGCAAATGTGTGACTTTTTGTTTTTTCTCTGTCTCTGTTAAGATCTTCAGGTCAGGTTTCCCTTGGAGATGCTTGTTCTGCAAGTACCAGCCGGACAGTAGCTATTCCTTCAGGAGAGAACCAGATCAATCAAATTGCACTGAACCCAACTGGCACTTTTCTTTATGCAGCTTCTGGAAATGCTGTCAGAATGTGGGATCTTAAAAGGTAGAATTTAAATTAAAATGTGCTTCTTACATATGGAAAATACAAGTTTCAGACAGTACTTTGCATGTGAAATCCGACTTTTATAACCCAGCAGTTAATGTAAACATCACAGGCTTTTCCCTTGAGTCCCACACCCCTAAAAGCCTCCTCTGCTCTCCTTAGCAAACACGCAGTCTCCCTTTCTTTTAGGTTGCATCGCCTGGGCAGCTGTGTATGAAGAAAGATAGAATTCACACCTTAGCCTTTTTAAATATTTGTTTACAAATTGTGTTGTTTACTGGAAGTAGATCAGGATCCTCATCCTAGTTTTACCAGTACCTTTGAAAGAATTACTTTTTGCAACATTATTTACACTTCTTATTATCTCCAATATTTTCATTTATAAACTTAATTGAATAAATGTGGGCATAAAACCTTAAAGAGTTTTCATGAATATAAAACATATATGTGTGTATATGTATGTATGTATGTGTGTATGTATGTATAAAGAAGATAAAGTGGTTCAAAAGACAAAAATGATTGATACATTGAAATGTAAGTCATTACATATTTGATTTGATTTTCATATGCCACGAACTATGAACCTTCAGTTGAGTGTTTATTTTAGTTTCTTTTCTAGTTCTTAACACGTTGGTAGCAGTAGAACACTCACTCCCTAGTTAACAAGCACTTGCTCAACATCAGTTGCGGCCGGCACTGCCCCGGCACTGTGTTAGTTCCTGGGAAAAAACTAGGCCAGACAAGTGTGGTATCTGCCTCCTTGGAGCTGTTGTGCTGGAGGATAAAGGCCGTTAACAGGCAATTACAGGGTGCTGAGTCAAGTTTTCACTGGGGGTAGTACAGGGTACCCCTCATTTAGAAGGGCTTTGTCAGTGCTAAGTAAAAGGGATAAAGGGATATTCATTTGAGAAAGTTTGGGAATAACTAGTTATAACATTTCAACACATGACTGAGAAAGTATAACAAGCATAATTTATAGATAGATGAGGGAAAGAAGGAGAGGAACCACCGTCCTGAGTACTATGTTAGAAATAAAATGTAGAAAATTTAAAGGAGTGCTTGTTGAAGGAAATAAGAAAAGTGTGGAGCAGCTTTATTTTTGAAGGTGTTAAATGAAGAAAGGAGTCTGACCATGACACGTAAGGCCAAAAAGATACCAGCTTTGGAAAATCTTTATACTTTTTTTTATTTTGCTGGAAAGTTAGATCCTGTGAAACCTGGTTGATTTCAGCAACATGATTAAATACAGATTCATCTTAACCAAGTAACTAAGAGAATAGTTTTGGAGAAACAAATACTCTGAAAACCAGAGGCGTCTCTGTATTCTGGCAGTTTGATTTGAGGTAGGACAGCAGAACAAAGGTTTATTGTCAGTCCCTATCGATTGACACTGTACATTTCTCTACCAGCCAGATATGCGTTCTGGTCATTTTCATAGCTTTCTAATAACTCATGAAATGTACCACCTATTTTCTGATGTACATATGTACACATATGTGTGTGCATAGGTGTATATGTATCTATGTGTCTATATGAGTGCCTATATGTGTATTTGTATGTGTGAGAGTATGTGTGTCTTTAATAAAATACCCTCATTTTCACTGTATTGTTATTGATCAGGTAAGTTACATTAGTGGTATAGTTGTTTCAATCAATTTTCAATTGGACCTAATAGCATCAGTCATATGTTTAGCACATGTTTGGACATTTAACAGATTAAGATTTATCTGCACTTAGGTTGGAGTAAAATTAGTCATTTGCCTTTTTTTCAACTTTTGCTGCCTCTTTGTTTACTACCTAAATGACATTAGTCAGCTTTGGAATGACTTCTTTAGGACTCTTCCATTTCCATCATAGAATAGATCAGTTTGGCCATTTTTTAAAAACTCTAATTTGAACAGAGTTGCATAGAGTTGGAACTAAAATAAAAAATAAGTTAGTGAGCTATTTTATCAAAGAACGTAGATTATTTATATTGAAGCTTGGCCTTAGCATGCCATATTATGAGAAATATTTTCAAATAAAATTATTTTTCTTTCCTTTTAAAGGTTTCAGTCTACAGGAAAGCTAACGGGACACCTGGGCCCTGTCATGTGCCTCACTGTAGACCAGGTTTCCAGTGGACAAGATCTCATCGTCACTGGCTCCAAGGATCATTACATCAAAGTGCGTATGATGGAGTTGTTGAATTATATTCTGAAGCAATATAATTCAACCCTTTCTCTTAATCAATTTTTTTTCACTATTTCTAGACTCTGCTTTTTTTCTTTATCTTTTCTTCCTTTTAAGGGTTCCTGATTTTATCATCTTATTTAATCACGTATTCTCATTTTTGATAGAAGATAGGTTGAGAGGTATTTAAAAGATTTTAACTCAGTCATGCAACTAATACTTAAGTCTCATTGTCACCATCTTTTATACTGCGCATATTATGGTCTTCAGATTTATAAAATTAGAAGGTGAGTAAAAGTGTATAGTTTGATTCTGGAAATGTTAAATTTGGGATACTAGCAGAGTACATCTTCATGTAGGCCAACAGGCTATGAGAAAGGCAAGTCCAGAGCTCAGGATAACTTATAACTAGAGATGAAGGTTTGGCATCCATTCAAATAGAAGCAGATGTTCAAGGAGTCAGAGTACATGGCATGAGCAAAGGAGAGAGAAGTTGACAGGACTCAGCCTTGGGAAATATCTGTAAGAACCAATAGGAGTGAAAAAGGGACACAGTACAAGGGATAGAGTGTAAGTACTCTTTGCAGAAGCTTTGATTAAGAGAGAAAATTGGGTTGCTTGAAAATAGAATGGGGAGACTGGGTGAGATGTGAAGGGATTAGCTGAAGAAATGTGTGTGTGTGTGTGTGTGTGTGTGTACACATACATATATGTATGTATATATATATACACATATACATTTATACATATATATACACACACAGACAACAGTGTGGTAATGGCCAGAGGGAAGGGTTAACTGGGGCTGGGAGGAAGAGGGATAAGGGGCGGTGGCGGGGGATGAGGACATCAGCATTAGTGGCAACAATAAAAATAAACAAAATTAAAAAAAGAAAACAGAATGATATAAGGGGAGAGGATTTTGTATTTAGTAGACTTGAGCATGGTTATATGCTTAGGAAATGGGCTCAGTGGAGAAGGAAAGCTAAGGAGAAGAATGAAGTGGCAGTTGATGAAGGCGGCAGGAGGAGTTAGAGTCAGATCAGAGATGTGGAACTTGGGAAGAAGTAAGTTCATGTAAGCATCTGAAAAGAAGGGAAGGACAAGAGAATATTTGAAGATAAAAGGAAACTTTGAAATGTAGAAAAGGATCCAAAACTATACTACTGATCATGCTAACCTTTTCAGGAAACCACCAGATCAACAGTTTAGAGAGATGAGGGCAACTGAGGTGAGCGAAAGTTTTGAAATAAGGGGAAGGTATTAAAATAAAATGTTAGGGGAATTTGAGGTGACTCCCAGGACTTCAGAGCTTCCTAGTAGTCACATCAATCACATCATTTATTTGAATTTTAACTAGGTTGATATTTAGTATTTTTATTATTGAGCATATCATTTGTACACTTATGCATGAAAAAGTTCATCGCCTTTCTTAGGCAGTGTGACATGGAAGCAAAAGTACTGTGCAAATAGGACTCAGGTTCATCCCGAGTGGTTCAGACCAGCTTAACTTAGTTAACTTGATAAGATGCTCTAACCAAACACATCATATCTGGTTAATACACATGTGTATGTGTTTCTGTGAATGAACATGCCTAAGTGTTTATTTCTAAGTTAAATATGAATACTGCTTTCTCTCTGCTTTTTTAGATGTTTGATGTAACTGAAGGGGCTCTTGGAACTGTGAGTCCGACCCACAATTTCGAGCCCCCTCATTACGATGGCATTGAGGCTCTAACCATACAAGGGGACAACTTATTTAGTGGGTCCAGAGATAATGGAATCAAGAAATGGGACTTAGCGCAAAAAGACCTTCTACAGGTAATATAAAACCTTTTCATGGAATGGAGTGGGTACTTCAAAGCCATTTAGTAGTCTGCGTAAGAATTTGAAGAGCCTCCATGTAGATCTTCATTGTTTAGAAAAATATTAATGAGGGCTTCCTCCTCAGGAGTGTTTCATTGTCACCCACCTGAGTTACTAATTATGAGAAGGACAACATTCAACATTTGATAATACCTCATAGATCAGGGGACAATAGACACTGATAAAAGCTGAAAGATCTGGGATTGTCTCATGCATGTGTTCATTAAATAGAATCAGCCTTGGAGTAGAGCAGTTATAGTTTCTTGTTTTGTTTTGTTTTAGGTACACATATTTCATAGAGTAGCAAATTTAGCTAAAGTCGAAGTAGTGCAAATGATTCTACACCTTACAAGAACATCTTCATGCATCCAAAAGTGATGATTCTCTCATTTCCTGTAGAACAGTAGTTGGGTTGAAGTGTTTTGTCAATACAGTGGAATATTGGTGTCTTTTCCTAATTTTGAGGGGAAGAAATTAGTTAACAGGTGAAATTTCCCCTACACATGTGTGTATTGCAGTTGCTACCACTTTCTTGCTTGTGACAAGATAAAACCAGAATATACAAGTAGCATGAGTATTAATAGAAAAAATGGCAACAGATGCATATGTTGCATTCAAAAGCTTTTATAGACACGCATTCATGATGTGACATTTATATTGTGTATATAAAATATTTGTGCCTAAAATATATAGTCCGATCTTATAATTATTCTTTGCTAATTATAAATATATATGTAGGTTAGTTCCAGTCCTCTCCAAAAGCTCTAGGCCTCCGTGTTCTTAATCAGAAGTTCAAAGCACTGATTTTATGAGACAGTCTTCAGAGTCTACGTACCAGGTTGTAGTCTTCAAACGTGTGTTACGTACATTTTGAGAAGGTGAGATGCTTACTGCCTATGAAGAGGATGTGAGGTTTGAAAGTTTTGTATACTTGCCAGGCCTTTTAGATTCTATAGTTGTTTTAACATGATAGGCATTTAATACTGATAGCACTGGTGAAAATTAGGCAAATTAGGGAGCAAAGGATAGATTTATTTCTTTAAGTCCCTAAGAGTGATTGCTTAGAAAAATAATTTTTACAATTTCCAAGCCATTCAACATTCCAAAAATTGAGTTTTGTCAATAACAACGTTTGTAACTTTTGGGGGTGTGAAAATATATGTTTGGACGGCTCCCCTTAAACTCCTGGTTTCTCTTTTTTCTCGCAGCAAATTCCAAATGCACACAAGGATTGGGTCTGTGCCCTGGGAGTGGTGCCCGGCCACCCGGTTTTGCTCAGTGGCTGCAGAGGGGGCGTTCTGAAACTCTGGGACATGGACACTTTTGTGCCCGTTGGAGAGATGAAGGGTCATGATAGTCCTATCAATGCCATATGTATTAATTCCACCCACATTTTTACTGCATCTGAGTAAGTTTTCCGTATGTGATTTTTCTCCATGTTGGCTACGTATGTTCAGATTTCATAAATAAGCTGTAAATATCTGGAAACATAGAACATGAAAACCTTGACATTCCTCTTTTATTATAGTGATTCTCATGTCTGCCTGTATGTCTGCCTTAAGATGTGTGGACTGAAGTAACAAACAAAATAGAGACAGACTCATAGGTAGAGAGCAGGATGACAGCTACAGGTTGGGGTGGAAGGATTTAGCAAAAAGGACAAAGGACCCACAGACATGGACAACAGTGTGGTGATTGCAGAGAGGAGGGGGTTATAAGGGGACTAAATGGTAACAGAAAGAATACAGTACCCCCCCCACCCCAGAGATGCCTTACTTACATTTTCTGATGTGTGCTGCGGGTACTGAGTTTAGGCACCCCAGCCTTCATAATAGCGTTTTTCCTGTATTACCACTCTGCCTACACCCAAGAAGACTGCGGCCAGATGACTCATTTCTAATTTTTTTCTCCAGAAGGGCAACAAACTTGCTTTTCTGCACATTTCGAACAAGTCTTTAAAATATCTCTTTGTGCCTCTTCCACTTGCCTTTAAAGTATAAGTACATGGTAAAAACATCTGCTTCCTCCTTCTGGGGGAGGCTGGGTTGACTGAGTCATTTGTTCACTTATTCATTCACAGTGAGTCTCCACTGTGCCAGGCACCCTCCCAGGCACTTGGGAATAGAAAAGTGAACACAACAGATCCAAACCAAGATTTAGACTCCAACAAGAAGACAAGAAAAGAAATAAGTAAAACATGTTAAATTGTGGTATGTGCTATGGAGAAGAATAGAGCAGGGAAGGGGTGATAAGAATATCGTGGGGTAGGAGTTACATAGTAGGGTGCTCCGTGAAGGCCTCATTGAGAAAGTGACATTGAAAAAGATGCTTGAATGAGGTGGAGAGATGCCGTGACCGTACAAAATGGCAAAATGTGTATGTAAGTACTTTGGAAAGGAAAGTGTATGTACTATAATGGGAGGCGTTGGTCTCATCCAAATAAAATGTAATTTCTCATGAATATCTATCTTGAAAATCTCCCTAGGTCATTTGTGCATCAGTCATGTTACTTAATTGATTTTTGAGCACCTTCTTGATTTGTCTGTTGTAAATGCATGGTTACCCTGATTTCGCTTTGAAACCCCTGCTATATTTCTGGGGTATCTCTTATAACTTGTGCTGTTTCCATCAAATCCCTCATTAGCTCTCTATCTCATAGCCCTCTGGGGACTCTGGAAATCATTCAACTTAGAGCTCACTAATGGTTGTTTTTTGTCTGGCCTTAGTCTTTTTCCTGTGAAGCTTAGCCTTCCATCTGATGTTATGGGCGGCCCTCTATGTAGATTTATGGAGTTCTTTCCCCATAGCTCCGTAGTTCTTTCTGCATAGCTCTCTTCTCTCCTCTACTTGGCTTTGCAAATTCCAGCTACTTCACAGATTTTCAATTCTATGTCTCCATTCAGTGGTTCTCTGGTTTCTCTGCTTGGATTGCCCCTTCCTGTACTATAGTCTGCAAAGAGCTTCTGCGCCCGAAGCCAGTGCTCTCATGGTGCTCACCTTCCCTGCTTCCCTTCCCTCAGGGGCCACAGCCCTGCCCCGCCCATTGCTGAGGGCCAGAAAAGTTTTGTTCTGTGTATTTTTGTTAAGATTTTACTTCATTTACATCAAGAGAGCTAACCTGGCACAAGGTGCTCTGTTATGGCTAGTGGTGGAAGTTCAATCCTCTTGAAGTTAATATGTCCAAAACTGAGCTCCCAATCTTCCCGCGAAACTGTTGGTTCTACAGACTTCTCCTCTCGGTTGATGACTGCACTTTCTTCTGTGTTGCTCGGCCAGGACCCTTCATCCCTCCCTTTCTGTCTTACTCTGTATCCAGTCCCTCAGCAAATCCTGGTGGTTCTACCTTTAAATTGTACCTCAAATCTGGCCACTTCTCTTCACACCTTCTGCCACCCCACTGATCCGTCATGACCAGCCTGTGGGTGATGACAGTAGTCTCCTAAACAAGGCCCCTTGCCTATAGGTAGTCTGATCTCTACGTGGAAGTGTTTTAAGTCTCTTGAGTCAAATCATATTCCTTCTGTGCTCAAAACATTGCAGGAGTCTTTCATTTAACCTAGAGTAGAGGCTATATCTGGTCTGACCCTCTGAGCAGCTGTTACCTCTCTCACCTGACCTTTAAGTACTCGGGCTTGTTCTTTCTCTTGCAGCCTCAATAACCTCTTTGCTGGTCCTTGCATAGTCCAAGTTCACTACTGCCTGAGGGCATTTGCCCTGGCTGCTCCCTCTCACTGCAGTGCTTTGCCTTCCGACATCCTGACCTTCTTCCACTATCTTTCTTTCTCAATAAGTGTAACATTGTCATTTTATTTTAAAACTGTAATCTCTCCTATCACCTAACACCCACCAGTCCCCTTTACCATGGTCTGTCTTTTTCTATAACATTTATTACTTTCTAATAAACTTTATAATTTATTTTTTATTACGCTTTATTGTCTATTTCCTCTTGCTAGAATACACGATCTGCAAAGGCTTAGGGTTATGTTTGTTTGTTTGTTTATACCTAACTTATCCTAAGCACCTAGGATAGTACCTGGAACACAGCAAGTTCTTACTAAACACTTATTGAGTCCATGGTTGAATGAAAACATGGATTTGTTTGAATGAGTGGATGAATGAACATGTGTCCTTGCTGTTATTCATGAACATGTGCCCTGTAGGCTGTTGAGATTGATTATTATTTTCCTCCCAGTGTCATGGAGATATAATAGACATATAATGCTGTATAAATTTAAGGTGTACAGCATAGTGATTTGATTTAGATTATGAAATGACTACAACAATAAATTTAGCTAACACCCATCACCTCACATAAATACAAAAAAAAGGAAAAGGAAAATATTGCTTTTCCCCCTCTTAGCAGTAAGAAGATTATGGATTAAAAATTAGAAAGCCTGAGTTCTAGGCTTAACTCTGCCCTCCACTATGTTACATAGTAAACAAGTCACTAGATTCTTCTTCTCCTTGAAATGGATTGCATAATCTCTGAAGTGCTTTCTACTATTAAACTCTATGGAAACTCTTTCTTTTGGCTTTGGGTTTATTAGGAAATTGGAGAAAAGCAACATTCCCTTTCAGCCATGAGAGACATGGTAAGAAATGTAATAATGTAATGACTGGTCCTCAGTACCCACATATTGGGAGAACAAAAAACACTTAGTGTATTTTACGTTCTATGGTAGGTGGAGTATTAATCCGCTTCCCAACAGCCTCCTGCTTTTTCTGTGTGTTTATGCAGATTTCATCCAGACATAATTCTTCCTCACTCCTGCCAGGTTTACCAAGTCTCTGACGTCCCTGCCCCCACCCTCTTCCTTTCCAGAGGCCTCCCTCTGACCTGACTCTGGGCTGTGGTGACTGAAGGCCACTGGCCATGTGTCATATCACATCTTGTTTTCTGTAATAACGAGTGCAGTAGAGTGGCTAAGACATGGGCCCTGGAACCAGACTGTCTGGATTCAAGTCTTGGCTCTATTACTTCCTTTGTGATCTTGAGCAAATTACTTACCTTTCTGGACCTCAATGTGCTCGTCAATGAAAAGGGGAATAAGAGCCCTATCTACCTCTTGTGGTAGGTAAAGAGAATTAAATGCATCAGTATATGTGAAGGGCACATAGTAACAACGCCTGGCACCTGCTCTGGTAATGTGAGCTATTTTTAATATTATTATGGGTGCCTGTTAGATACGCTTGTGAGACAAGATCCATTTTTACTTACATCTATTAAAGACCTATTCAAAAATGTTTCCATGATAAGTAATTCTAATAGCTATTTCTTTATCTTTCTGCCTCTTTTCTCATGTTCATTTTTAATTTATTGTTTTTTAGTGATCGAACTGTGAGAATTTGGAAGGCTCGCAATTTACAAGATGGTCAGATCTCGGACACAGGAGATGTGGGGGAAGATATTGCCAGTAATTAAACGTGAATGAAGATAGTCATAAACTGAATACTGTGATAACACTCTGTATATTCTTCATGGAAAATGTTACCCTATATTTATTAGGCAAAAACTTGTGAATGGAATTAACTGGAAAATATATCTGAATCCAACTTCTCAATATAAGTGTTTCTAGTAAAATTGTGTCCTATCCTGTATGCTTAATATTACATCTCCAAATACATATGTGTCCTATAACTGATATACTGCTTGATTCGCACTTTTATTGTGGCTGGATTTTTGTGACTAGCTATTAAAAAAACACTCTCAAATTATTTAAATTACAAAATGTCTGCTTTTGTGACAGTCAGAAAATACACTTGGAATATAAAGCAACCCACTGTTAACTCATTCATAGAAACTGTTCAGATGATTTACTGTATTTAAACATACTGGAAATGTTAGTCAAATTGTAGTCTGTTTGTCTCATATTTATATCAGTCGAGGGAAGATTCCCAAATTTCAAAGCTCTCTTAATGTAATGGAAAAAAACAACATGAGAATAGTGTTGATGATTTTTCATAAGGTGGAATTGACTTTAATCTGCTAACGAAGAATGTTAAACAGTTTGTGTTAAATGTTTCCGTTTACTTGTATTGACCAAAGCGTTGCAGCTGTGTCCTGTGCTCAGGACTAAAATGCCGTTACATTGTTTTGTTAGTGCTGTGCATACATATGTGATGGGAAACCTTTTTGATGTCCTAACAGAAATATATTTTGATCTATTTTCCTATGGAGTTGTTTCTACGATCACCTTTTAATTTCATTTTTATTTAATAGTAGTGTTTCGTTGCCCTTTTATCTAATTTTTTATATGCTGCTAAATATATTTTAAATACACTATGTTTGCAAACTTGGTAGCTATGATGAAAACTGTGTCATCTGTGGTGGGGAAAGCTATGTAAATAGGTAGATTGTAAAAAGAGAATGTCTTACTTTGTAACTGTATGAATTTTTAAATGCTGTAGATTGGATTTTACAAAGGATGTATAATTTTTGTCTGCTCAGAATATTAATTTGTAAATTCTGCAAGTTTCATTTTTGTTTAGACAGTATAACATTTGAAATTGTTGTCTTGTGACTTTGGTTTTTCTGAAAATACCTGCTTGTACATGAAAGCTTAGCTAGGGCTTCAATAAAGATGTTACTATAAATTATTTGTATTCTGTTCTTTTTCTAATATATGGAAACGATCAATGTTTGTAAAACTTTATGTTACCTTGTGTAATATAAGGAGAGTCATTTTTTTTGCTATCTAGCACTTCATATACATTACTTTCTTTGCTCACTAGGCATGATATATTCTCAAAAATTTTAAACCGTAACCTAATTTGATGAATCAAGGAAGCTCACTATTTAAAGGAATTTAATCAAGCTATATAATGTAGGCATTTGAACATAGATGGGAAAACAAATACAAATCATCCCCATAAATTTCAGGACAATAGTGCCTGGTTACTTGGAGAAGACATCGAGGGAACGATGCCTGGGCGTGTTGTGGGAAGTGAGTTGGGGGTGTGGAGGTACTTCTGGGGTCCCGGCAATGTTCTATGGCTTGACCTAGGTCCCATGTGACATGCTAAACTGTGTATTTCTGTTTCCTATCTTTTGTGTGTATGTTCTAGTTCAGAGTGAGCTATTTGGGGGAAAAACACATTTTAAAGAAAAGATTTGCCTGTGAAAGAGAAACTCAACGACTTTGTAGTTTTGCCTTCTTTCCTGAAGGAAGATACCATGCCTACACCTGAGAGGCATCCTCAGGCCTCTTTTGAAATTCAGTGCTGTCAGTGTTTCTTTTCACAGGAGTATTGCTCAACAATTCGATGATTCGCTTATGAAACAGATGTTTATCGAGCGCAGGCTGGGCCAGGAACTGGGGATGAAGAAATTACAACACTGGGGCGAGGCTTGCCCTCTGGAGTGGAGAGAGAGTAAACCCAGCACCGTGTCACAGCTGCGAGGTTCTCTGTGAGGGGAAAGCTGGGTGCCTTAGCGCCTATTAGAGGCATCTGAGCCTGACTGTGAGTTCAGTTAGTGGTCTGTTACGTGATCCTGTGTTTGCTTGCGCAAAATACAAAGCCCTGTGTCTGTATTCCCTTTTAAAGTGCTGGAGGCTCAGTTAGAGTTTATCAGATTCAAGTAATTAAAATGAATATATAACAGAGTCAGTCCCCTTAAGACTTAATTTTGAAAGGTGCTGGGAGAATTTAAGAGGATGTGGTTGCTGGTTGACCTGCCAGCTGGCACCGGGCAGTCAGCAGCCCCTCACCACCACGCCTGTCCTGGAAGGTAAGTTTTCCCACCTGCCTGTTCTACCCGCTGTTCGCGGAGTGGTTAAAGGAGGGAGCCTGAGATAGCAAGGTGTAGAGAGCACCAGGACAGGATTGACGACCAAACCCAGTCAAGGCCTCAGCATAAACTTTTAAGATGCTGGCCAGCAGAGGCAGAGATCTGCTCATCTTGCGGTCACCCAAGACAAGCCTCATGTAAGTTTCCTTGCTCATTAAGCCTGTTGTCTACTGACCCACAGGGGTCCGTCTCTTCTTGCCCTATGTGGAGGGAGGGGGCTATCTTAGGAACCAACAAAAGATAGCCTTAACCCCTAGAGATGCCATTCGGGATGGTTAACAATGACTCAGGACAGAATAGTGCCTCTCTACAACTTAAAAATGGGCTCTTCCACACTGTAGTAAATATATGCCTTGTCTTCCCAAAATAGAATCCTTTTTGAAGATACATTTCTTACAAGTTCAAAACTATATATTTTAGCTAATGAGTAATGACAACATTTTGCATGTTATGCCCACGTTTATTTATTTAATTCCCAGCTGATGTGGATGGAGTCTTTCATAAAAATTTAAATGAATATTAATATGTAACAAAGTTGTTTCATGTTGCCATAAGCATTACCTATAGCTTACCTCAAAATCATTTTAAATTCTGTTTTCAGTCTCAGAGTAAACGGGTTATATTCCTGCTGTGTTGTTGGGGATTTGATTTGCCAACCATTGTGCAGGTGCTGATGGTTGGAATTTGGCGTTTGCAAATTACAGGTATAAAAAAATGTACAGATTTCTATAACTGTGCATTGTAGTGCAAAAATAACAGTTATCTGTGTTTCTAGTTCCTAAACATAGGGAGAAGCCCAGACACTTCTAAGATGTCACAGCTGCCGTTAACCTCCCCTTGTTTTGTTGATGTGAATAGTAAGAGCCAGCATTTCCTGAGCATCTCCTCTCCCCCTTTGTTTTTCACTGTTGTCCCCTGAAACAGGGGAAATCTAAGATGCCATTAAGGACGAGAGGTACCCAACTTCGCTGATCTTTAATTGCAGAAAAAAGAGTGCATCCTAGAACTAGTAAAGTTCAGTATTGTGGGGGATTCTGCCAGACCAACATTTGTGGCAAACGTCCACCACCTCACATACGGCAGATGATATCCCAAGCCCCGACTAATATGTTTGGGTGTGTGTCAGATTCAGGAAAAACATGGGCCACCTTTTTCAGACTGTCTTTCAGTTTGGGTTCCACCTTTAACCTGGCTTCCACCAAGCCCGTGCACCCACAGGCTACACTGTGCCAACCCCTTCTCCAGGTTGCTACTTGGAAGAGAGAAACCTTCAATCTTTTTTGAGCCACTAAAATTGAAGATCCTTTGTTGGAGTAGTCTAACTAAAATGGCATACAGCTATGTAGTTAATGACTTAACAAAATATGTTTTAGGAGAAGTTTTCTGCAGAGGGGATGGTTACGAGGACTTTCATGCAGATCATACCCCAAGAAGACAGATTTATGCATTTACTCAAACAAGTTTAGGGTACATGGCAGCAAATCATCTTTTTCTTTAAAATATAGGAAGATAGTGATAATTTTCAGCAGACGGAATCATGAAGAGTATTCAGGAAGGCATTTTTTTCTAACGTGAGCAAAGATGCCTATTTAGTGCAGTAAAAGCCCACCCTGCTGGCACACTCTTCAATCCCCACTGCCCAAGACTAACCAACCCATTCCTTGTCGGGTAAGGTCAGTTCGAAAATCGTAAGTTTCTTCCCTTAAAAATATTGGTTGTTCAGAACACTCTGGCTCCATGTAATTTTTCATTAAAAATTTGAAATTTGAAGCACCACATTTTCTGCCACATATGCCTGAAATAAAAATGATAATAAGCCAGCCATTTAAATAGAAGAATTTGGATGAGATGGCATATTAACAGTTTCTCTTGGACCTATAACTCATTATTCTATGAATAATTGAACTTTCTTGTAAGAATTTTGCTAATAGAGAAAAATTCGTCGTCTCTGGGGTCCAAGTGGGCAGCATGCAGCCCTCAGGCGAGGCACCGATGGCACCTGCCTCCACGTCTCCGCTAAGCCGTCTGCAGGTGAGCACTCGGGCAGTGGCAACCGCCACACTGTGTCTTCCACCCACACCTGGTGGCAAGCAAGTAAAGTGAAATCGGACTATAAACTTTTAGAGGATCCCGAGTCTTGATCTAGTAGGTATCTGCCACTCTTTTGGATTTCTTATCACCTTTGAACACTTTTTTATGTTGGGGCATTCCCACTTTTGAATTACACCTCTCACTGTGGATGCCAGTTTCTCATTTTCCACACCTCGTCTTGTGGCCAGCGTGGCAGGTAATTTAGATTTGACCCATTAGAGCCACTGCAACAGACTTTGAAGCTAGTGACGTAAAATGTTGGCACTGAATCCCTGGGCTGGGGGTGGTGGGAGCTGATGCCGTTTTCCCTGATGCACCGGAAGGAGTTCGAGTGTCGTCATTGGTGCAAAAGCTGTGGAGCCCGTGCCAAGGCAGGAAGAAGCAACCGGTTGTGAGATGCAATTCTGGACATTGTTCCTGGTTTTATAACTGAAATCTCATTTTCTGGCCCCTCTGGAAATATTACCTGATAACCTCTAGCAAATTTCTTTTCTGTTTGAACTGGAAGAGTTGGTTGCTGTTATTTGCAGCTAAGAAGCACTGTTTATAAACTGGATCAAAGCCCAAGACAAATGAGGACGATTGCTTGGGTGCTGAGTTTCAGTAACGAAGAACTAAGGACCGGAAACCGTTTTCTTTTTCTGACACATTCATGTTACCATCTCCCTCGATGAAAGTGGCTTTATCTATTTCACATTCCTAAGACAGACTCGCAGAAAAATATCCAGTAGGTGTTTGAAACTCCGGTCCTTCCATAATAAACGTTTTCCTGTTCCATAGGTCATTAATACATCTTGTCTGTTTTCCTCAAACAAGGGGGTCAAGATCACTGTCCTTACTAGATGGCTAACTCCTCAGACTGAGGATAAATGCAACTGCAATATCGTGCTTAAAGTGCCTTAGGTTAGTCCTGTTGCTTCCTTACTATATCTGATGTGCAGTTTTCCATAAACAGGTCAGAAAAATCTGGTCCCTTTGTATTCCAAATAAACCAAAGGTTGTAGCCAGATTTCTCCTTAAGCCTGTCATTTCTGCCTTAGGGAGAGCAGTGCCCAGGCTGAGAACACCGCCTCTGCTATTGAATGAGTCTGGTAGTTCCTTGCAGCGGTAGCTGTGGGGGTGCGGTGAGAAACGGTCAACCGACCCATCATTGTGTGAGCGATGGCACCTTGACAGCTCATCTAATAGTTAAAGATTCCTACCTTCAGCCCTAGCTAGTGTAGCTCAGTGGATTGAGCGCGGGCTGGGAACCAAAGGGTCCCGGTTCGATTCCCCATCAGGGCACGTGCCTGGGTTGTGAGCCAGGTCCCTGGTGAGGGCCGTGTGGGAGGCAGCCATACATTGCTGTTTCTCTCCCTCTCTTTCTCCCTCCCTTCCCCTCTCTCTAAAAAAATAAATAAATAAAATCTTAAAAAAAAGATTCCTACCTTCAAATACAAAAAAGTAATAGCTAGAAATACAAAAAAGTAATAGCTAGAAATGATTGTGCATGGTGTGTGATAGGAAATAAGGGGCACATGAAAACTATTTGGCTGAGCTCTCTTAGTGTTCTGAAAAGTCTGTCTTATTAAAATGAAAAATTATTAAAATACAACCTAACATGGAGAGGAGAGGAGAGTCAGTCTTGAGTTGGGCAGACTCTAAGACACAGCGTTGTTTCCTCAGGGGTTCATTCAGGAGTTCATTCCATCCATTCATAGTCTGTGCAGTTCTAGGAAACCCCAGGAACTGTTCCAGTATCTCAGCCAGGACTTCTCCGTCAGCAGGCCACACTCGGGATATCCTGGAGGGCTTGGCAAGGCATGCATCACTTGCTCACACCCCTAGACTTTCTGATTCACAGTAATTTGCATTTCTAACAAGTTCACAGATGATACTGATGCTGCTAGTTAAGGGCCCGTGCTTTGCGGAACACAGATCTAAGTTGTTTCTATCACCCTTTGCAGTGTGGTTCAGGAATCTGGTTTAGACTAAATCAAAACCAAGCATTCCCCTGGCAGTGATCAGTGGTCCAGTTAAGGCTTCTGACTTGGTTCCTGGTTCTTAGGGAAGGGTTACAATTATGCCAAGACTGGAGAAGCTTGCTGCACCCTCCGCCAGAACAATTTAGCAAGCATGTAGCTGCAGGTGCTGCTGGAAGCCACCTAAGACCACAAAGGAACCAGGTTTGGGGATGGTTACAGTGACATCAATGTCAGAACAGGCTGACCTCAGGTCTACCAAAATCTGCCCTCCCGATTCTGTGAGATAATACTATTATTGATAAACATGTCTGAGCCGGGGTTTCTTTTCCAGTCCTTGAAAATACCCCACCTGAAAAATGTTACCCAGGTCAGAGGTGTCTATACATGCAGTTAAGTGAGAGGCAGTCTGAAGGAATTTGAGGTGTGGGTCATGCTAAAAACTGTCTTGAAAGTACAGTTGACTTTTGAATAACACGGGTTTGAAATGTGTAGGTCCAGGTACACCAGAATTTTTTTTAAGTGAATACAGTCGACTCTTCCTATCCATGGTTTCACCTCCTGGTATTCAACCAAGCACAGAGTGAGAGCTATTTTTGCAGACTTAACCTCGGGTTCCCAGCCACTAATCCAAAATGTTCTTTTTAGTCCATGTTGGAGCTGCAGATGCTAAAGGTTGACTGCAGAGTCAAAGTATGGGCAGATTTTCCAGGGAACGGCAGCGGGCGCCCCTAAGCTCTGCATTATTTATTTAAGAGTCAGTTGTACCATTGTTGAAAGTCTTGGACTGGATTCAATCTACTTTACTCTCAGGTAAACAAAAAACTGAACGTTGTTCTCTCTTTTTCTCTGAGAGGTGATTCTTGAGTTTCAGTTTAGAGAGGTAGCAGCAGGGAATAAACACAAGAAGGCAGGGGTAGAAGGAGAATTCCATAGAGTAATGAGTGATGGATCAGGGCCCAGATCAGAACAGTCAAGGACCTTGAACTCAGGCCTACTGCGGTGAGATCAACAAAACCTTCTCAATGTGGTAGTGACAAATCATTCTGGCAGTGCTGTGCAAATGCATTGAAGGAGGCAAGTTGGACACAGAAAAACTCCTAGGGGCTGTGCGAATAACCCAGGTGAGAGGTTTCAAGGGCATGAAGCAGGGCAGAAAATGCTTTATAAAAGATGGGACCTTGAGAGTTTTGAAACATTGTGTTAGTCCTGCAGAATGGGTTAGGGACGGGGAAAGACAGCTCAAGCAGGGCCTTCGGCCAGAGCCAAGAGGGCCAACACGGTGGGTGTGCTCAGAGGAGCTCTGAGTGGTTGGACACAACTGAAGCTTAGCTTTTGCATATTATGCTAAGAAATGAGAACCTTATCGTATTCCCAATGGAAGGTGGAAAAAAGGTGTGGTTATGCAGGGGAATAATAGCATCTAACTGGTGTCAAGAGCTATAACTCTGAAAGTAAAAATTAATTTTCATGGCATCAGTATACAAAAGAAATACTGCTCTCGAGTTTTCAAGTTTACTTAGAGAGTTCACTCATTCAAGAAAAGTTTGGTTCTTCACGCTGAAATCCCAGGTCCATGTGGGTGGTGTCTGAGAATCTGCATTAAACACAACAGTAGTAACAAACAGACTCTCCAGATGATTCTGATGAGCACCAGGACTGGCCTGTGCCAGTTTGAAAATAAGAATTGGAGTTCAAAGAAGGAGTCAAGCTGGAGTCACTGGGGAAGGCTTCTTCTGTGACAGCAGTTCTTTTTTTTTTTTTAATATTTTATTTATTTATTTTCAGAGAGAGGAGAAGGGAGGGAGAAAGATCAATGTATGGTTGCCTCTCACATGGCCCTCACAGGGACCTGGCCTGCAACCCAGGCATGTGCCCTGACTGGGAATCGAACCGGGACCCTTTGGTTCCCAGCCCGCACTCAATCCACTGAGCTACACCAGCCGGGCCTGTGATAGCAGTTCTTATAGTCTCTTCTCTGTGTCTCTACAGGCCAGGGAAGAAGGCCTTGGGGTTCTCCTACCCATTGTCCATTTTTATTCAACAGGAAAAAGAACATGAAAAATTAGGGAGAAGTTAAGAGGTAATTTTCAAATTTGTTGTTTGTGCAGAAGCCAGATTTTTGTAGGTTCATGCATCAGAGCTCTGCATAAATCCCCAGAGTGTACTGACTTTAGAACTAAGCAAAAGTTTGTATTCCTGAACTAAAGTGATCTTTAGGAGTCTTGATTAAGGCCATTAACCTGGGAGATTTTAGTCTCTTAGGGTCACTCTCCTTGAGGTGGGTTTGTTGATGAATTGTGGGTGCCTGAGGCATTCTGAGCCAGGGTTGAGCGATTAGGAAGGGGTTAGAGGAGGTGGGATGACACAGTCATTGGGACCCCATAACCTTCTCTCTCTCTCTTTAATTGTTGACTTTATCACAGACATCTCCCATATTACCTCCCTTTGACCCTCTCCACCCAGCCCCCTGCCCCAGTTTCACCAGGCTGTTGTTTGTGTCGGTGGGCTATGCACAACTGTGCTTTGACTAATCTCTTCCAGTCCCCCACCCAACCCCCTCTGTAACACACTGACCCCATCCATGATCTTTTAACTTGTAGGTTTCTCAAGTTCACTTTCTCTTGATAGTCTTGCAGAATATTCTTAACTTGCAAATATCGTGATCTTTATGGGAGCATTCTCAGAGACATTTTTTAGTGTTTCCACCAGGGGAGAGTAATGTCCTTTACAATGTTGGTGCTGTGAATAGGAAAATGTATCGTTCTTTTTTTGGACTTGAAGTGGGTGTGTGTGGGAAGAACTGATTAATTCTGCCTGCCCGTGGACATTAGTGTGGATTTGAAGCTGAATTCCAGCAGATGACAGAGTAGGGAAGGTTAACTATCATCTACAGAGCTACTGAGTCTTTGAAGCCAGTGTGACCACTTGATCAAATCAGTTGCTGCAGTTGGTTACATCGAGACTGAAAATTCATAATTCTTCATTCTCCTAGCAGCCTTAGGAAGTTTGAGGATTTAGATGTGGCAAGAATTAAATGTCCCATGAAACCACAGTTCTGCAAAACAAATATTGCACACAGCGAACAAGGGTGAATTGCTTCTGAAGAACTCAGACCCTTAATGAATTCAGGCTGTTTTGTCAGTAATTACACTTTAGCTTGTCAGAAGGGGTCTGGCTGCTGGAAGAATAAAACTGTTTCTACAGGGGTAACTTTAATGGGCGTGGCCTTTAGCAAGACAGAGGGGCCCTCAAGGTGTTATGGTAGAAAGAGGAGCAGACTCACACTCAGGGGAAGACATTTGAATTCTGGTGCTGCCCTTAGAATGGCTGTAATGGGTGTGGATTAGGATCCTTCAATCTGGCCTTTTTCCCCTGGCTCTGTCACTAGTTCTGTGTCATCTTAACTAAGTCACTTAGCCTCTGGGTCTTCACAGTCCTCATCTGTAAAACTAGTCTGTGGGTCCCGGTGAGCTTTGCTATTCATCACAACTATGAAATTCTCTATTCTATGAAAATACAAATCCGTTCCCACTCTAGGATTTAGCTGCCATCCAGACAGCTCAGGGTAGTTCTGTGGAAGAAGAGGTTTTCAGCATGTCAGGGAGGGGGGCCTTTTACCGAGTTTACCCAGCAGCACAGGATTCGGGCTTAGTTATGTAAAAGAAGGAGGCTCCTGAGTGTACTCAGTGGGCAGAGAGCGGGGAGAAATGCATCATATGAAGTTTCATCTAAAAGGCATCAATACTTTTCTTTCTACCCCATTACTTCACAAATGAGGAAGAGGAGACTTGCCAAGATTCTGCAAGATTCATTCATTCAGATTCTGTTCTGGGTGGAGATACAGAAGCAAACTAACCAAAGTCTCTGTTCTCTTGAGCTTAAGCTTCAGAACAACTGTACAGTGTTGTAGATGGTGATAAGTGGGAGAATGAAAGCACAGTAAGGGGGAAAGGGTGTGCCGGGGTTCCCTTTCATTTAGGTTCTCTGAGAAGGCCTCTCAGTGAGAAGACATTTGAGCAGAGTCCTGGGGAGGATATTGTTTCAGATAGAGAGAACAGTGAGTGCAGAGGCTTGGAGGCCACCCAGGAATAATGAGCAGAACGAGGATTTGCCCATTCCGTGATTCATTCATTCATTCATTCATTCATTCAACAAACAGTGCCTACTCTGTGCCGCATATGCACTGTTTCAGCTCCAGGGTTGGAGTCTTACTTAAATTCAAAGCATTTGTAATCAGCCCCTTTAAATGCCACCACCTTGGTGTAGTGCCCTGCTGCTGAGCATTTTATAGGCATCTCATTGAAACTGGTCTTCAAAAAACAATTCCATGAGACTGTTTCATAAGGAATAAAAATAAATGGTACTAAGAAATGAAGAAAAATGAAACAATATTATTTATTCCAGTTCCTTTTAAATTGGATGGAAAAGACACACTTCTTTGTCTTGTGAATGACTGCTGTAAGTTATCAGAGTGACTCCACTGATATTCATTTAATTTATGTGAACAGTTATTGAGTGTCTACTTTGTGTCTGCTGTGGTGTTAGAAAGATGAATTAAAGTATGAACGCACACAGAGAGTTACAATAGTGGTAATAAATCTTCTGAGTGTCAGGGTGAACTTGGAGAACGAGCAAAGTATCATTCTTCCTGGGGAAGTCTGGGAAAGCTTTATAAATCAAGAAAGACTTGGGCACGAAATTCCAGGTATGGTGCCCTACATGGAGCAGATATTTTAAAGGGTTTATTGGGGCGGGGGACTTACAGACAGAGAGTTAGAAGAGCACACACAATAGCCTGTTCTCTTACTGACCCACAGTTTAGGTCAATGTTAGGGTGCATATGGGAAACCCAACATTCCAGTTGAAAGGGGTTCCAACCTCATAACTCTACATATTTATAAGGTCAGAGGCACAGGGGGCATGCCTCTGACTATGTAACAGTGGGTGAGAAAATGATATGGTTATTAAGAGGGAGTCTCTGAAGCTTAGCAACTTGTATTGTCCAAAATTTTGTGCTAATCTACTCAAAAGGGAGGAAGTGAGCCCGCAGGCCCATCGAGATCTGTCTCCTTTGTATCTGTCTGAGGGCCATCCTTTAGAAAAGGGAAAGCTGTGCGGAACTGGAGGGAAACCAAGGATCACAGAATGTCTGGAGAACTGCAGATATCTTGTAATGATTAAAATGTATAGTATGAGGCCAGTCGGAGATGGGCATCAGAAGGTGATGGGACATTAGGAAGGGAAGGACTCTGGAAAGATCTCCCAGCAGAAGCACATCCAGACAGCTTTCTATGCCATGTTAAGGTATTCGAAGTTACCTTTTAGGCCAGTAGATCCCGTCATATAGCCCATGTGAAGGACAGGAGCTGGGCGGATGGTGGTTAAAATGGAGCTCAGGACATTCCCAGTCCACAGGATGCGGGTGGTATTCAACTCCACATCGTTGCTTTTTGGAAAGTTGAGCCCAGTGTTAACCAGAGCTTTGGATTTTTCAAGCAGAGCCATAAATCTAGATTTGTACACAAAATATTTCAATTTAAATCTTGGAAACAAATTCAAACTCATGTAACAAATATATAGGCTAAACTAAACACACGGACTGGTCTTTGGGTTCTGATCCATGTGGGAAGTGGAAGGGGCCATGCGAAATCTTAATAAGGTGGCTGATGGGATCAAGTTTGATTTTTAGAAGGATTATTCTAGAAGAAGTGAGCAGAATAAATGGAAGGAAAGTAGGATAGGATCAAGAAGAGTAATTATGAGCTCTTGAAATAACAACTGAGCAGCTGAACTTAATGCAAAGGTAGCATGAATAAAGCTAGGGGACATTTAGGAGAAGAATGGCAAGATTTGGTGACCAATGAGATATAGAGACTATAGAAAAAGGAGTTTAGGATGACTTACAGATTTCTAATGTGGATGGCTAAGTAAATGATCCTCCCAGTCACTGAAATAGGAAATGAGGGGCCAACACTGGTTTGCAAAGAAGTATCCAGAGTTCTTGCATATATTGAGTTTAAGGTAACTGTAGGACATCTAAATGAAAGCATCACAGCCAGTTTGTTTAATTCTGAAGCTCAGGAAGGAGCCAGATGGACATCACACACTGGGGAGTCGTCAGCGAAAGTCTCCTATGCCTTCTTTCAACAAGCGTAAATATTTGCCCTGAGGGAAAGCAGAGTTTGCCACATCAAAATGTGCCTTTTTTGGGATATTGATTATTTTAAGCTGGTTATTTTTAAGAAATAAAAGACTCAAGTGGGGTCTTTTACCTCCCTCTTAATTGCTGAAAAGAATTCAGGTTAAAAAAAAAAAACAACAAAAACCAAAAAACTGGCTCCAGGAAGGGAGACCAGCTTAGCATAATATGCACTGAGTGTGGCAAACAGGGAGTAATCTAGCAAAGGCCGGGTTGCACTTCCCACTGTGCCCCGTTGTTCCTGGGGAGCTAGGCAAAATTTGTTTGCCAGATGGTTACTTTTTCTCACCTACCTGTGAATGGTCTACTTTCCCTTTGATGTCCCTGACCCCTGCCTCTTTATCTTAGTCCAGAATGGCCTATAAGTATAACTGTCCCATTTGTCTTTGGGTCTCATATTCTTATGGAACCCTGAATGTGTATATGAAAGAAACTAGGCTACTTTCTCCTGTTAATCTGTCTCATGTCGATTTGATTATGAGACCAGCTAGAAGAACTCTGAAGGGTGGTAGGAAAATTATTTTTCCTTCCCTACACCTTTAGCATGGCAGGCCGTGTGCTGGGTGCTGTAGGCACCAACGGTTAATTAACAGCACGGTAGACAGTGCACTCAGGGAAGTTTCGGTGGAGTGAAGCTAGCAGCCAGGACACAAGAAGGCATATGAATACAATAAATACACACTGTGATAAGTGCTATAGAGGAAATGTGGTTCATATGAAGACCAAAGATGAAATGAAAAAGTAGCAGAAGGCACATCTGTCCCCCCCAAGGCTGTAGCTAAGAAGAAGCAACTTACTTTGTCCAGAGCAACTGAAACCTTGGTGGCGGATGAGAGGAGAATGAAAACAAAGCCCAGGGGCACCCCTGTGTACTGGACTAGTGAAAGAAGGAGCAGAGCTCTGAATGCTGGAGTGCCCCAGAGCTCAGTCCTTGGAGTTCTTCGCTTTTCTATGGTTCTTCACTCCCCTTGTGATCATCCAGTTTCATAGCCTGAAATAGCATTTTCTGATCCTCAAATGTGTACCTGTAGCTCGGACTGCTGCTTTTTTTCAGATTCCTGTATCAACTGCCTCTTATGTATATCCATGCATTTTATATATCGCCTAGCAAAAATCAAGTTTTTGACGCACTGCCATCCTCTCCCATTTAACCCCACTTCACTGCAGTCTTCCCTGTCTCAGCAAGGGCCACGTCCATTCCTTCTTTCAGTTGCTTAGGCCAAAGAAGAGTAAGTCCTGTCAGCTCTACCAAAAAACATCCAGGATCTACCTTGATGCTACTTATTACCTTGCTGCTACAAAGTGGTCCTCGATCAGAAGCACTAACATTTCTTATCTGGAGAATTGCAGCGGCCCCTACTGGTGTTCCTGCTTCAAACTGTGAACTCCTCCTTCATTCTATTCCCATAGAGCAGCCAGAGGTATCCTGTTAAAACACAAGCCTTCTCATGGTCACTCCTCTGCTAAAACCACCTGGTGGGTTGTTACCTCACCTCACAGAGTAAAAGCCAAGCTTCTTTCAATGGCTGTTACAAGGCCCTCTGCATTCTGTCTCCAATGGCTTATCTTTAGTCCATTCCTACTTCCCCCTTCCCACGTTCACTTGGCACTAGCTACATTAATCTTACTGGAGTTCTTATACCATGTCCTGCATCTTCCTGCCTCACGGCCTTTGAAATTACTGTTTTTCTACCTGGATTGATATTTCTCCAGAAATCCACATGATTTACCCCCTTATTTTCTTAAGGTTTTTAGTCAATATGCAATCCCACCTTTTTCTGGCTACTTTCTCTAAAATTATAACCCAAACTGTTGACACTTCCTATTTCATCTTCCCTGCTTTATTTTCTTCTTCTTAGCAGTTATCATTTTCTAGTCTACAAAATATTTTACTTATTTTTCTGTGTCCCCTTTATAATGTAAATTCCATGACATCAGGATTGACTGTTTCATTTACTGTTATGTCCACAGAGCCTGTAAGAGTGCCTGGCAAAAAACAGAACCCCAATAATTATTTTTCTTTTTCCTTTTTAAAAGAGTTTATTTATTTATTTTTTAGAGAGAGAGCAAGGGAGGGAGAAAGACAGGGAGAAAAATACTGATGTGTGAGAGAAACATTGATCAGTTTCCTCTCGCATGACCCAGCCAACCAGAAACTGGGCCTGCCACCCAGGCATGTGCCCTGACTGAGAATCAAACCTGCAACCTTTTGGTTTACATTCTGACGCTCAATCCACTGAGCCACACCAGCTACAGCCCCCATAATTATTTTTCAAATGAGTGATCATAGGCTTAGCAGACGAGCAAAACAGAAACCGCATCAAGTTAAATTCAATTTCAAGAAGAGAATGGCTAATAATCTTAAGTGAACAGACATATCAAGTAAGACAAGGGCAATTTTGTATTTGGCCGGCAAGATGCTACTAGTAACCTTAGTGGAGAGGGAAGGGCGAGGTTGTTACAGCACTACAGTGAACAGGGTCGGGAGGGAGGTAAGGGACTAGAGATGAGTCATGCAGAGCATGCTTGTGAATCAACCTGGTAAATCAGGGCAGCGACTGGAGACTTGCTGAGTAGAAGAGGAAACGAGAATCTTGAGGTCTTAATGTTTCTTACTTTTATAAGATCTCCAAAATGGACATTTTTTTGGGTCAAAAACTGTCG
This sequence comes from Micronycteris hirsuta, assembly GCA_004026765.1. Taxonomy (NCBI): domain Eukaryota; kingdom Metazoa; phylum Chordata; class Mammalia; order Chiroptera; family Phyllostomidae; genus Micronycteris; species Micronycteris hirsuta. Next base: position 33,461 of record PVJI01010629.1, on the reverse strand, counting down.
AACACTCAGAGTGGTGTGGGCAGGTACACTCATAAATCAGTCATTATGAAATGGGCAAACACATTGAAACAGTCTTCAAAAAACATTCACTGAAGCCAAACGCAGCTTCTCACAACAACGCCAGCTGGTGCCGCTAGGTTCCAGGACAGATAGGTTCCTAGGACTCTCACCTAGTGGGGAAGCCGGTACTGCAAGGGGCCGGCCCTCGGGAAGATAATTCCATTTTTTGTCCCCCCTCCTTGTATTCTGACCAGACATGTACTATCATTCTTATTTTTATTCCTCTCATTCCTTTTTTCGTTCTGTGGTAGTTATTGAGATTTTTTTTCTTTAACATTACTTTTCAACAAATTATGTGACTTGATGTGGTTTTCTTTGACATGTTTTATTTGGGTTTCTTTGAGGCTTTTGCACCTGCAGGCTTCTAATTTTCATCAAATTTAGAAATATTCCAGTACTCTTCTTCAAATAATTTTCTGTTTCTTCATTCTTTCTGGGATTTTAATTACTTTTACATTTGACCACTGACCACACCTGATAGTTCATTGAGCCTCCTTTTTTTTTTCCATCCTTTTCTCTCTGTGCTTTATTTCAGACAGTTCCTACTGACGTCACTTCAAGTTTACTAATTTTCTCAGCTGCACTGCCTAATGTGCTGTTAATCCCTTCCAGTGTTTTTTTCATTTGAGATATTTCCCCATATCTAGAAATGAGCTTTGGGTCTATTATATGGCTTTTATTTCTCTTCCTATTACACTTACGTTTTCCTTTACCTTTTTGAAAACATGAATCATATTCATGTTTTCATGACTGTCCTTTTAACGTCCTCTAATAATTTCATAATTGTCATGATTTTGAGATCTATTTCTATTAATTGATTCCCCCATTTATGGCCCATATTTTTCTGTCTTAAAATTATTTTAAATCAAATGTTGGATATGGTGAGTTTTAAAGTATCAGTTGCTGTATTTTGTCATATTTTCTTAGATATAGCATTGGATTTTTCTTCTGGCCTCAGTTTAACTTAATTAGAATCAGTTAGATTCTTTTAAGCTTTGTTAGGGTAAATCCAGGAAAAACTTTAGTTTAGGTGCAGTTTAGCCCCATTACTATATTATTTTTAGGACTATACCCAGGATCTGATCCTGTGTGGGTTCTAAGAAATGTTCTGTCTACTCCTTTTCCATGATTCTTTTCCTGGTTTCCGGTAGCTTCTTCTCATGCATACACAGGTCATACAAAGACATGGGGACACCCCCTGCAGATCTGCAGGTCTCTTTCTCTGCAGTTCCCACTTCTCTGTCTCATTGGCTGCAGATCCTAGCTGTCCTGAGCTCTCTGAACTCTGGTCTCTGTCTGTTCAGCTCAACAAGATCACTGGGCTCTGTTTGAGTTCTTTCCTTTTGCTCTGTGGCATCTAAACTGTCTGTAGACCGTAAACTGATGCAATTGTAGGGCTTACCTTGTTTGTATCCCTTTTGTGAGGGATCACTGTCCTGTGCTGCCTGTTTCACACGCTGAAACTGTTTCTCATGTACTCTGTTCATTTCCTGTTAGTTCTAGGTAGGAGCTTGTATTTGATCCCTGTTCTTTCTCAGGGGCCAGATTAGAAGGTCTTTATTCACTCCTCTTAAAATTACTGTGGACAACAGAGATTCTGATATGTTTACTTTACTGATTCACTTTTAGCCCCAACTTTTGTTTCAAGTCATATCTATCAACTACGCAGTCAGAAACTGCTGCTGTTCTTCACCTAAACTTCCAGAAGTCCCACAGGGCTTTGATACAACTGATGGGGACGGCAATTGTCTCCAAGTGAACTAAGTGTTACTCTCAACCAGAAACATTGAGAGCTGCCTAGGACTCTTGTGCGACAATCACAACTTTTCATTATTATTATTTTTTCTGTTAATCTAAAGCAGGGGCTGTGGGTGCCAATAGAATTCCCTTTCAGAAAAACAATGATGAGCATCCTCATCTGGAGCATCTCAGGAAACATGCACAGGCCCAGCCTGGGAAGTGCAGTGCCACCCAGTGGGTCTCAAGTTTCCCTCCCACTGCGGCCAAAATGATGGCCCTATAGGGGCCCCAGGACTGCAAGAGTAGGGAAACAAACTGGGTTTAGAATTTACATAAACAATGTTTTCCTTGTAACATTTTTGGTTCAGCCTTGGTGTTCTTTTCATGTTATTTTGTTTTAATTTCTATATCTTATTTCTGGAGCACTTTGCACTATTGTGGTGACTCAAAGCAGAAAGGGGGAAAAGTGGGGTTTTTTTTCCTTCTACTCTATCATTTTTGTATCTTAATCACTTAAAACTCACCAGCTGAAGAGGGAGTTACAACTCATTTTATACTCCCTTTATCAGCTGTAAGGTCCCTTGCCTGATATCCAGATATACTTATTATTGTGTACAGTGAGGTGTTTCATTGCAAACCAGAAATAAATATGAATTCTATTAAAATAAATATTTTCAGAATTATTATTACAACTCAACTGGTTCAAGGAAATTTCTTGATCTTTCTACAATAGTACAATTCTATTAAAAATAATACTTGCCGCCCTGGCTGGTGTAGCTCAGTGGATTGAGCACGGGCTGGGAACCAAGCGATCCCGGTTCGATTCCCAGTCAGGGCACATGCCTGGGTTGCGGGCCAGGTCCCCGTGAGGGCCATGTGAGAGGCAACCATACATTGCTGTTTCTCTCCCTCTCTTCCTCCCTTTCCCTCTCTCTCTAAAAATAAATAAAAATAAAATCTTTAAAAAAATAATAATAATAATACTTGCCATGGGTTCTAACTTTTTGAAATAATAGTTTCATGATTTTATTAACAACATAATTGATTTTATATAAAATTAATTATAATTTTAAGTTAATTATAATTTTATTTACATATAAAATATTTGGGGGACTATTACAAAAAATTAAAAACTGTAACTGTATCTGTTTTCTCAATACTAAACAAGAAGCAATCTTTGAAATAAATAGTAATTTTAATTATTAAGTAACAAAAATGTATCCCATGTCAATACCATCTATATATTACATAGGAAAAATATTTGTTCTTCCATAAGTTTTCTCAAATAATACCAGAGTCATAGATCAGATATCACATATTGTTTGTATTAATTTTATATCTACCTATTTTGGAAGCTATGTCTTTTTTATATTTTTATTAATGGATACTTTATACACAATAACACTCTAACATGTTAGTGTACAGTCCTGTGAGTTTTGACAAATGCATGTGATTGTGTAACTGCAACAGCTATCAAGATGTAGAATAGACCCCAAATTCCTCCACACATCTTTGTAATCAACTCCTTCACCACTCCTGGCCATGGCAATCACTGATCTGTTTTTGTCCCTACAGAGTTATGTTTCTAGGATGTCATATAAATAGAAGTATGTGGTCTTTTGGGTCTTTTTCCTTTCATTCAGCATAATGCATTTGAAATTCATCCATGTTGTTGCATGTAGTTCTTTCCTTATCAATACTGAGTAATATTTCACTGATAGATGCACTTTCATTGGTTTATATGTTCTCAGCTTTGTGTTATATTAATATAGGTAGCCTAGATTTATTTTTTAATTTATTTTTTTATTAAAAAATTTATTCTTGAGAGAGAGGGAAAGAGAAGGGGAGAGAGAGAGAGACAGAGAGAGAGAGAAACATCAATCTGTTGTTCCGCTCACTTATGCACTCATTGGTTGTCTCTTGTATGTTGTGCCCTGACCGGTGATCAAACCAGTAACCTTGGTGTATTGGGATGACACCCTAACCACCTGGGCTACCCAGCCAGGGTTAATTTATTTTTAAAAATTTTATTTATTTAAAAAAAGTAATTACAGTTAAAATTCAATATTATATTAATTTTGGATACACAGCATAGTGATTAGACATCTACATAACTTATAAAGTCATCCTCCTGATAAATCTGGTGCCCACCTGGCACCACAGACGGTTGTTACAATATTACTGACTACATTCCTGTACTATACTTTACATTCCTGGGACTATTTTGTAACTGCCAATTTGTACTTTTTACTCCCTTCACATTTTTCACCCAACTTCCCACCCCCCATCCACCTGAAAATCATCAGTTTGTTCTCTCTATGTACAAATTTGTTTCTGTTTAGTTTGTTCACTGATATGGTTTTTAGATTCCACATGTAACTGAAATTATACGTATTTGTCTTTTCTGTCTGACTTATTCTACTTTGGTCTAGCTTTCTTTTGATTAGTGCTTATGTAAGTATATCTTTTTCCATCGATTCGCTTTTCTCCTGTCTGAGTGGTTTATCTAAAACAGGTTTCTCATAGACAGCATATCATTGGGTTTTGCTTTTTTATTTTATCTGACAATCTGTTATTTAACTAGCATGTTTAGATTTTTTGTATTTAATGTAGCTACTGATGTGGTTGGATTGAAATTTACCACCCTACTAAGAGCTATTTCTCAAAAGAGGAGCAGTTATCTACAGAGAATGACAAAACGCTGCTTCAAAATCACAAGGGCCTCGGCTGTGATTCGCCCGCAGAGCCTGCCCAGTGCTCCAGACAGCACCCCTGTCTGCCGCTGCCACATCAGGGACCATTGACCTGCTGGATCGTGTGGCCCAAGTGGCAGGGCAGCTTGTGTGACAGCCTGGACCTGTTGCAGAGCCTTCTTTTGTTCTGGGCTCCACTCAAAACTCGCAGCTGTCACCCAACTGAGGAACGTGTCTCAAAAATCCAAAGAAGCCCACCTAAGTAGGGATTCTGTTTAACACAAAATTCGCCAATTTAAATATTCATCTCGTACAAAAACACCTCAAAACACCCTCACAGAAACATCCAGAATAATATTTGGCCAAATATCTGGGCACCATGGCCCAGCCAAGTGGGCACATAAAATTAACCGTTATCTACAAAAGTATGATTGAGGAAAAGATGGTTTCAGGAGTTCCTGAAGAGCAGACAGGAGCTGTATCAGGTTGAGACTGTACTATCACCGGCTGGGATGTGACAAGCAAATTGATATTCTATGTAAAGCTATGTGCTATTTATGCACCTGAGGAATTTAAGTTTAGCTCCTTTATTTTATGTCTACTTAATTTGCAAACAGTACAAAATGGTGCAGTATAGCTTGGATTTGCTTCAAAGATGGGCAGTGTCTGTGTTATAACCGTCACTCACAACCATGGTCAGATTTCAGTGATGGCCAATACTGACCAAATCTAGATGTGGAAGTAAACCTCAGTGTGGAAGGTTGTACCATTATCAACCAGGACTGGCAGCTGAATGATTTTCCCATAGAGACTTCTTGAAATGGAGATTACATGAGCTTCCCTTACCCCAATACCAACCTCTAAATGACCTCTAAACTATTGTATGGTTAGCGATTTATTTTTTAACTGGATTTCTATTTTCTTTTATTGTTCTTATCTTAATGTAATGACAGCTTCCCTTAACATACAATCTTCTCTATATATCTTATAGGAAGAATATATACATTAAATAAATATTTGTCAGCAAATAAAATACATGATAGCTAATACCCTACATTATTAAAAATATGGTAGCTAATATATGGTAGCTACTTAAAATGGGTATGTTAATATTTTATTATATATATGAGGCATTTATGTGGATATTTTACCCATATTACTAAATATAACATCCAAAAGTTACCATAATAATGACATCACTAATATTAACAGAAAGGATAGTATTTTAAAATGGGACACTATAACTGTTTGAACATGACAAATCTCTAATTGTGGTGCACTCTTAGGAAATAATTTATGTTTCTTTAATCATTCTATATACAAAGAAGGGATCAGAGTGTCTTGTATATTGTAGATATTCAATAGATGTTTATTAATTATTAATGTGGCTATTGTCAGATATTCAAGGAGTACTAAGTAATAACACAAATAATTGAGATGCAAGATGTGGGAATTCCATTTTGAGGTTAAAAGCCAATGATAATAGGGAAGTGTGATCATGGATACCGTCTCTCGTGAGGATACACCTGAGATCCCACCTTCTCTTCCCACTCGTTCTCTTGGGTTGAGATAGGAAAGGTGGAGACACCTTCAGCTGAAGCCATTTGTCCTACTGAGATATCTGGAGGGGAGAGAAAACCCAGAACTTGATTCCTCGTTGGGCTGAAGAGAAGCCGAGGAGCTAATGCGGCGCTGGGGCGAGGTGCGGCGGAAGACCTGGACTGCGTGGCACCTAGAACCGAGTGCATTGCTTTCAGAATTGCATTTCCGCCGCCTTCGTTCTCGTAAATTCCACAGGACCAGTTTTCTCTGCAGTGAGGTCAGTGTGATACCAGAGGACGCCTGCCCGCGTCCCGCAGTGACGCGGCTTCCTTCTGCAATCGCCACCCTTTGTTTTGCTTGGCTATTGCGGGGAACTGGAGAGACAGCCTTAACCCGCCGCGCTCACACTCTAAGACTCCCAGGGGGACCGTTTGCATCGCTTTTATGAACCTTGCCTGCTTTTCCCCGCTGCTGAACCTATAAAATCATTTTTTATAGAGAAAAGAAAAATATTCTTCCCAACAGGGATTACCAGTTGTTGATTTAGATTTGAAGTGATATTTTTGTCCTTTGGTCTCCATGGCAGCCAGCACTGACGCAGAGCCTATAGTTCCAAGGGGGAAAAAAAACCCCTTTGTTTATAGCAGAAACTTTTTTATTGAAAAACTGAAGTCTTTTCAAGAACAATTCAATATTTCTATAGCAGCATGGGTTTAAAATAGAGCTATAAAACGAGTCTGCCACAATGTAGCTATAAATTATAAGTAATATATTATTTTTGATTATTTTTTTCTCTACATAGTTTTAAAGTCCGAGATGATTCCTTTAATAGAACAAAAAGGGAATGAGAAAAAGCAGTCCTGCCTCCCATTTGAAAACTGCTTGTCTGAATTGGGCATCTAGTGCCTAATGCAGATAGAAGCCTCTGAACTGCTCCCTGCACTGGCCAGAGTCTTAGGACCATAGGGAAGTGGCTTTAGAGAGTTCCCTTCAGAGACCATCTCTTTCAGCTGTCCAGGTGTACAGATGCAAGTACCAAGCCCCAGAAACACTAAGACACCTTGTCCAGTGAACAGCTGAACCAAGTCTAGGATTCAAGCCTCCTGACTTTCAGTATTGAAACAGTTTCCTCTGTGGCCTCAACTGGTGTCTGACCTTTCGGAGAATGAATGCCTTGGACAAGTGTATTATTTTAGCCACCAGGTGCTGCCCAACTTCTTTTTTAAAAAAATTCTTGTGGACATATTTTATTTTATTTTTTTATTTTTACAGATTTTATTTATGTATATTTAGAGAGAGGGGAAGGGAAGGAGAAAGACAGGGAGAGAAACACCAACATGTGGTTGCCTCTCACATGCAACCCCTACTGGACACCTGGCCTGCAACCCAGGCATGTGCCCTGACTGGGAATTGATCTGGTGACCCTTTGGTTCGTAGGCCACTACTTAATCCACTGAGCCACACCAGCCAGGCCTTCTTTTAGTTAAAAGGAGCTTGAGACATGTTTATGTTGGGGTTCAGTGCTCATGCGCAGTTATGTTGTTCGGGAGCAAATGATAATGACGTTTTATTTGATACAATTTCCTTCTAAGTTTTAAAACTTTCGTGGCTTTCTCCCATGTGTTTGTGATTCCCCACTCACCGAAATGACCCAAAGAGGAACTGGGCTTTGGATGCATTGCTGATAGCCTTGTCTTGTGGAAATTGACTTATTAATATCAATTCTATCTTATGTTTTTACCAAATGTGTAGAGAGAGGTGGTATTCGATACTGTGTTGAGTGCTTGCTGTGACGAATAAGGTTTAGAGGCAACAGTACCTGCTCTCAAAAGGCCTAATTGATTCCATACACATTTTAGGGTATATTTTCTACTTCTGTGAAAAATTCTTTTGCAATTTTAATAGGGATTGAATTGAATCTATAAATGGCTTTGGGTAGTATGGACATTTGTAACAATGTTAATTCTTCTGATCCATGAACACAGGATACATTTTGATGTATTTTGTCTTTTTTGATTTCTTTCATCAATGTTTTATAGTTTTTAGCACACAGATCTTTCACCTCCTTGGTGAAGTTTTTGGCATAGTCAGGCCTGTATGTTTGTGTATGTTGTAGTTAAGTCATTTACCCTTTTTTTTTAGATTTTATTTATTTATTTATTTATTTAGAGAGAGGGGAAGGGAGGGAGAAAGAGAGGGAGAGAAACAGCAATGTATGGTTGCTTCTCACATGGCCCTCACTGGGGACCTGGCCTGCAACCCAGGCATTTACCCTGACTGGGAATTGAACCGGGACCCTTTGGTTCCCAGCCCGCGCTACACCAGCCAGGCCCATTTACCCTTTTTAAGCCCAGAAATTGCATCTATATTAATGTGATGTAGGAAGGAGGGGGAAGGGGTAGACCGGGTTTCAGGAATTTGGAATGATTAAGTTAACAGCAATGCTATGACCTTGGATGAAAAACAGAACAGAAATGATGATTGGTTAAGAATAATTTGGGAAAAGAAAACGAGTTTAATTTTGAATGTGTTTTGTTAGGAAAATGATTCTTAAAGTGTGGACCCTGCACCAGTGGTATCAGCATCACCTAGGATCTTTTTGGAAACAGATTCTCAGGTCCTATAGTAGACCTATCAAATCAGAGTCTTTGGGGATGAGCCCGGAAATGGGAGTTTTAACAAGCCCTCCAGATGATTCTAAGGCACCCTAAAGTGGAGAACTGCTGTGTTTGGATCATCCAGGTGTAGATTTTTGGTAGTTCATTGGAAATAAAGGTTTAAAACTCTGGCCTAAGCCTTAGGTGGGAGATTTTGGAGTGACCAGCCTGAAGCCATCGGTGGAGGTGAGATTGTCTAGAGACGGCATCCAGGGTGAAAAGAGCAGAGTACCAAGTGCCACCCCAGGACAACGACAGTTAAGGGAAGATGACGGTGACGTTATTTGTGCACCAGGGCTGGACAGCAATGCCGCAATTCCTATGTACTTTTCTTCAGCTTCTAGCCTCGTCAGTCTCATTGTAGCTGCACCTCCGAGACCCTAGAATCTAGGAAGCTACAAATAAAATAATTGCCAAATGAACATATTTGTATGAAAAAGTTTTTTTGTTTTTTTTTCCCCATCCTGAAGAATTAAGTTTGAGAAGTACACTAGGATTAGAATGGGGAGAAGGAAAACTGCTCTAGATTTTCATTTCCTTCGTTTTATCCACATTATGGGCTTTTCATTTTCTTATTTTTGAGATACTTTTCAACTCTAGTTTTACTGGTTTTCTTTGTTTCTATGGTACTCTTTCAAAGCTTCATGAAGCTGAACTATTCCTTATTACTTTTCTAAAACTGGCAAGCCAACAAAGAGACTCATTAGAAGACAACTGTGAGGAAACTTTAGTAATTACCTCTTAATCATTCTCTACTCACTTTTATTGTGTTCAGTCTGCAGCCGTGCAAGAAGCTTGTTACACCTGAGCTTCTTCTGTACCGAGACTGTACTTTAGTCATATTACATAGAACATTTACTTTAAGAGTAACTTTTTAATAAATAGGTATATTATAGAAATATCCTGGATTACTTCAAGAGAGGTCACTGGGCATGTCCCATTGTTAGTTACAGCAGGCCTCAAACTTCACTTTTCACCGGCATCAGCTGGAGAGCTATTGAAATGCAGGTTCTGCATTTCTAACAACTCCCGGGTGATCTTAATGTTGCTTTTCGAGGGCCATACTTTGAGTAGCAAGACTTCAGATAAATAGACAGATTAAATTGAGGTACATCCATTCAATTGCACATTTTGAAGCCATTGTAAAGATGAGAGAAATGGAGAAGCCTGCAAGATGTGTTATTTAAATGAAAAAAGGAAAAAGAAGAACTGAGTATATTATGATTCCATTTGCATGCTTTCAAGGGAATGCATATATACAAAGAAAATTTCTGAAAAAATATACAGGAGACTTAATTAGAGATTAGAGGAGGGGAAATGAGGTCTCGGGTAGGAGGGACACTTTCTTTTACGGCATACAACTTAACATTTGTTTTGTTTAATCAAGAAATATTTAAAATGTAGGGTCTAGTAAAAGTAACACCTGCTTGCGTGAGGTGGGTAGGGCATGTGAATGTCTTGTGCGAAATGCACAGCAATTTGGACATTTCACCTAAAATGTCATATGCCATGCTTGAGTGTGATATTGTTGTGTTACAGAATTACATGCTTATGATTTTGTAATAAAAGCTTTTGTATTAAAAAGGGACGTTATTTATGCTGGACCCTGTATATACGCAGGTGTATAGAGCATGTTATAAAGAAAATGGACTCTCCAAATATAAAAAGGGGTTTGGGGCCATGTTTGCTTCCATTTTTCTTTTTTCCCTTAACATATATCATATTGATGAAGCAATTGAAGCTCTTTTTTAAGCCCCCTTTTAAAAAAGATTATTTGCTTATTTATTTATTTTTTAGAGAGAGGAGAAGGGAAGGAGAAAGAAAGGGAGAGAAACATCAATGTGTGGTTGCCTCTTGCATACCCCCTACTGGGGATCTGGCCTGCAACCCAGGCATGTGCCCTGACTAGGAATCGAACTGGTAACCCTTTGGTTCGCAGGCCAACACTCAATCAACTGAGCCACACCAGCCAGGGCATTAACCCTCTTTTGATCCCAGTTTCCAAAGCTACTAGCATCCTGAGGTTGGTATGAATTTTCCCCATCCATATTTTTATAGGTTCATTGCATAGGAAACATTAACATCTATATTGGTTTTATTTTAAAATTTTATATAAATCGGGTCATACAGTCATTTTTGAATTATTTCCCACGTGAGTCTATTGTTCTTTTAATAAAATAAAAGAAACAAACCAAAGTCAATAATAGGCCTGTCAGCACTGTGTGATATAGCTAAGGTGTGGGAAGAGCACTGGATCAGGATTCAGAGAGTTATGTCCTAAGGTAGATCACTACGTGGCTTGTGACACTGGGTGCCATTTATGAAATACATTAATACATATTTTTCCTGTTCTCAATTTACAGTTGACTTAGGTCTCAAACTCTCATTCATGTTCCAGGAAGCCACCACTGTGCATTGCAGTTTTTGTGACTTGAGTGCTGATCTGATTTCAAGATTTTGTCTGAAGATCTGACCTTTAACTTGATCCCAGCCAGGTGACAATCAGTGCAGAGGAGAAGCGACAAATGTGAGTGACAAATCCATCTGACAGTCACAGATGCAATGTTTTTACAGCAGTCACAGATGCAATGTTTTTACAGATTGAGCTGTAACAGAGTTCCGAAGTAGTGACCGTGAGTGCTCTGATTGTCACTGTTTCGTTGCTATCACTGTCACTATTGTGTTTTCCTGGCTGAAATACTTTGGGGGTGTGAGTCATAAAGGGTGCAGGCACCTACTTAGGGCAGCCTCATGCTGGCCACGGCTGGAGAGGGGAGAAGAGAGAGTAGAGGGTCAGCCATAGCTTCCTCCGCCATCTTGTAAGTGCTTGTTGGAAAGATGGGAAACCGAGAGATGTTCAAAGCCAAGACTGTGACATTAATAAGGGAGCTACGTGAATGTTCCGAAGGGCAGTTTGAACTTTTGAAATAGATTGATGGCATTTATTACTTTATGAAAAGCAAATCTTATAGTAAATGTTCGAAATATCAGCTATGCAGGAGAAATTATTTTATGATGCCTGCCCGAAAGAATCAGGAAGATTTAGGCTTCCATTCCAAATGGAAAAGTAAGACTCACAAGATGTATTGTATATTTTCTTGAGTAAAAGATTTAGTAGTAACACTTATTTTCATGGATATAATATCTCTATAACATGCAGTCAACCTGTTTGAACATAAATGCCAATTTAACTATGCCAGATACTTTTCTTTCCCCTGTTTTGATATAAAGGGAATAAAACAATTGTTTTAGTTATTTATCACTGTAAAACACATTATCCCCAAACCTAGCTGCTTAAAAATACCAAACAGTTATTATATCACGCAGTTTCTGAGAACTGGAAATCGGGGAGAGGTTTCTCTGAGTGTTCTGACTCAGCATCTGTCATGAGGTGGCCAAGACTGCAGTCATCTGAAGCTTGACTGGGATTGGTGGATTTATTTCCAAAATGGTTCACTCACATGACTATTGAAAGATAACATCAGTTTCCTGATGGCTATTGGCAGGAAGCCCCAGTTCCTCACCACAGGGACCTAGCTATCAGACTGCTAGCACGTTCTCGTGTCATGGCAGTAGGCTTCCAAGAGCAAGTGATCCGAGAGCGAGAGAGAGCGAGAGAGAGCGAGAGAGCGCAAGAGGGCACCACAATGCCTTTTTCAATTAAGCTTGCAAGTCACAGACTGTCACTTCTGCCTCATTCCATTCACAGAACCCAATCACTAAGTAAGCCAACATTTGAAGGGAGAAGTATCAAAGAATTGGTGGGCAGATTTTTCAAAGAACCACAACAGTGAAATTAATGAAAGAAATCTCAATAATATAAATCAATTACAAGAGTGCAAGGGAGTATAACTTTTTAAGCAGTCCTTCAGTTTATATGATTTCCCTAGAAAAATTGCTAATAATAACTAATATTTGTTTAGTACTCAACATGTTAGGTACTGTGCTTGGCATTTCAAGTCTTGTATTTTAGCCTTAACACAATCCTGGGAGACAAGTCCTCCCTTTACCAGGTTTCATCAAAATTAAAATGCCATGAACGGTAATGTGAATCCCTATATACCATAAAGAAAGAAATAACAATGCCAATGAAATCATATCACAACGCCATGTTTATTAGAATGTGTACTTTGTACTTATTGAGAGTAAATGTTCTAGGCTTATTTAGACCTTGTTGTGGGGTCATATATCACTCTGTATGCACATAAAAACAGAGCAAAATAAATTGTTGTTCTAAAACTTTTTTTACTTTGAGAATCCAATTCTTTGCAATCATTGATTTCGTTGCTTCCTACCAGAGAACCCAGCCTTGCATTCTAGGCCCCATGTGTGCAGCCGATGGGCATAATTTAGGAGAAGTAGTCCTAACTCCAGCCTTGAAGTTATTGCCATTGTCTGGTAGTGGGATTTTGGGGATCATACTAGAAAAGAAAATATGATCTAAAGACCACTGTGTTTCTAATAAGTGTAGGGCCTTAAATTTTACTTCCCATGTCTTATTCAGATATATACACTCATATTCAGTTTTCTCAGGCCCTCACTAAAACCTTTTTCTTTTGAGTCTTTGATCTTATGTAATTAGTCCATATCTTGTTCCACACTGGGGAAAAATAAATTTGCTTACTTTACAAGTCAATGACTTTTCTCCCTAATCAACTTCATTTGCTTTGCACCAAATACCCATATAAGGTAGCTTCACTTTCACTTTTGCTAAGTTTGCTTTAAGAATGAAAAGCTCCATATTTGTATTCAACTTGGTTTCTTCATGGTGGGCATGCATGCTTCAATACATCTCTGTTGGATAAGGAATTATTCTATTTTTAGAGAAGAGGCCAGAGCAGGGAATTAACACTTCCCAATGTTCTTTTATAGACATAATATTATAGTACGGCTCTCAGATGCTGCAGTTTGTGTGACTGACCATTAGGCCTGTTAAGCTTCTTATTGCTCCAAAGTTTGCTATTTTCACAACTAATCAAATTCAATGACAGTTACTGCCAGATTTAAAAGTTATGGTCATAGAATAGAGAAATGAATACTTTTGTGCAAATAAATGATTTCTCCTTGTGAAGCTGTTTGTCACCATTTAGTTTGAACGATTATAGTTCTTTATTTACATTTCCTAGGCAATTACAGCCAGTTGCATGTGATTTGATTCCCACTGAACCATGATGACAAGGAAAGCAAAACGGGAAAGAACACAACCCAAAATCTAAAAATGGTGAGGCATCATGTTTCTCTCAGGCTTTTGGAGATGCTATAAGTATGCTCATGGGTCCTCAGCAGATGATTCTGGGCAACAGGAAATGGGATATGAAAGCTACTCTGTTCTTTCCCAAAGGAAATCATGAGAGAGAGTCTGAGCACAGGAAGTGAGGGCCAGCAGAGATGGAAAGTCCACTTAACTGTCTAAAGCAATGTGCTTAAAGTCCCTGGGAGCTGATGGAAACCTACCAGGTACTTTCAGCTCTCTTCCAAGAAGCAGCTTCTAATAGGAGTGTGGAGAGCAGGAAAGCCGACCCATTCAGAAGGTACTTAGAGGGGTGGTGTGGGGTAAGGGGGAAGGCACAGGCTTTGGAGACACACATACCTGCGTTAGGCTTTTGGCTCAGTCACTTTCCAGGTGTTTGAGGTAGAACGGGTCTCTCGAAGTTTAAACTATACATAAAGCGCCTGGGGAATTTGTTACAATGCAGATTCTGACTTCTAGGTCTGTGATGGGGTCAAAATCTTGCATTTCTAATTAGCACCTAATAATGCCAGTGCTGCTGAGCTGCAAATCACTCCTTGAGAAACCAGGGACTGGAGGAATCTGCTTTATTTCCAAGTTTCAGTTACCTCCTCTGAAATTTAGAAAAGTAAGATCTAATTCCATGATTGTGGCTTTGATAATAAATAATGTATGTAAAAGGTCTAGCACAGTGCTCGGTACACCATCGGTATTTAATAAGTGGCACTAACATTGAACAAAATTTTCTTTATTTTATCAGCTTCAAATGTTTTGCCAGTTTCAGCCAAGAAGCAGTTACTCCAACGACATTTCTATTAGTGGTGACAACGAGATTTGGCTAAGGAAGTTTGCATTTTCATATACGTTGTTGGGTTCATTTTTTAAAGAATGGCTGTTTTAGGTACTGAAGATTTCTGGTTTTCTTTTTTCTTCCTTGACTAATAGAGTCAGAGAAAAAAAATCAAACAAAGAGAGAATTTTAGCAATTAATAGCACCGTGGGCATTTTTTTAAAGCAAGAAATAAACCAGCGGGGACTTTAGATGTGTCCCTCACCAACTCAATGCACATGCGTTAAAGAAGCCTGCTGGCAGCGCGCTGAGGGGTGCCACCCTGCTAAGAGCACTCAGCAGAGCAGCAGAAGCGTTCCAGAGTCTCAGTGCTATTTTTCTGTGACAAAAACCCGCTGTAGCTCCTTCACATTTCAACAGTCTAGGGTTTTACCACTTGGTGTAATTTCTTTGGTCACTGCTTCTGATTTTATAAAGTTAAGCTTTTGAGAAAATTAGTAGTTCTATTCTGATCAGAGGACAGGAGTCCTTAATTACCCAGTGCACTCCATAGTCATTATTGATGCTGTGCCTTCTCTCCCTGTGGCCAAGGAGGCCTGCCTTATTATGATATGGTAAGTGCTTAAAATGTTCTCTCAGGGGGGCTCGTTACAGTGGGGCTAGCTCCGTTTCTCTGCAGCAGGTAGAAGATTAACACAAAACGTCCAGATCCCTCTGCAGGTGGCTTTACCTTGAGTTGCAGATTTTGTAAGCAGATGAAAATTCTAGTCACAAAAGATGCACGTGGTAAAGTGATAAGGGGACATTTCATACGTAGGAACATTTAGGAGTTATTTTTGTTTCCTTGACTGTGTAGTTTTAAAAACTGGCGATAATGGGTTGAACTTTAATTTTTGAGAAATAGCTCTTCTTAAAAATCTAACTTGTGAGAGCAACTCATTTTCTTTACAGATAATCTTAAAGAAGAATCAAAGCTTTTAATCAATATGACACAGCACTCCTTTTCTGAATGGTTCAAAGCAGTTTTGTATAAATGGGATGATTTGCCTTCAAAACATATTTGGAATACAACTAGAGAAATGCCATTGTTATTTCAGTTTTGAACAGGTAGAAGAAAGAGAGAAAATTTACCCTGGTGGCAAGTTCCAGATCAGATGTAGATACGATTGTGCCCCGGACCCCTCAGGTCACCTCGCTCTCTTGTCATGGAAGGATGTTATAGCTACAGGTGAGCTGTTTTTTCCCCCCAGAAGACATTGACTCCATTGATCCTATAAAATGATCAAGCAGTTAAATTAATTAACCAGAAAACATTAAATAGACATCTTCTATGTGCCAGGCATTGTGATTGGTGTTGGGATAAACAAGGCAAGCAGGAAACCGACATGGTTCTCATCCTCATGGACCTGGTGGTCTAGCAGGGCCAGAGATGCCACATAGAGATTTGGAGCTTAAAGGCAAGGTTGGACTGTAGACCCCAGTTTTGGAGTTAATACAAATAGTTATTGAAGCTCTGGGGATTGATGAGATTGACTGGCACTATAGTCCTTAATCCTTAGTCACATATTTGAATGATTTAGGAAGCTTTTTTAAAGAATTTTTTGTTGATTGATTTTTTTTTTTTTTTAGAGAGAGGGAGGGAGAGAGAGAGAGAGAGAGAGAGAGAAGCACCGCTTTGCTGTTCCACTTATTTATGCATTCATTGATTGATTCTTTTATTTGCTCTGACCAGGGATTGAACCCACAACCTTGGCATATGGGAACAATGCTCTAAGCAACTGGGCTACCCAGCCAGAACCAGGAAGCTTTTAAAAATCCTGAAGCTTAGGCCCTTTCCTAGGCTCATTAACCAGACCGTCTCCTGGGGGTGGGCCCTGATGTTGTTTTTTTTTAATAGCACCCAAGCGAGGCTAATATGCAGCCAGAATTGAGAGCTTCTTGTCTAGAAAGTGGGGAAACAGGCTGATAAAAAAGAAGTTATGGGAAAGCATAAATCCCAGTTATTAACAGGATTTTCAAAAAGCGCTTTTAAAGAGGAGTTGATGTATCACGTTCTTAAGTATTGAGGAAAATGATCTGATCTGTGGCATAATGAAAGGGTTCTATTCTGTCTTGTTGTCCACTCTTCATATATGTGTGATTCGGAATCTTGACAGTCTTCCTCAAGTATCAGAAAACCAAACCAGAATCGTAGGTTCCCAGATGGATGGCTGTGATGCTGGCACTGTGCGCTGTTGAAGTTTAATTCGGGCAAGGGTCAGCCCTGGCAACGCTGCGAGAAAAAAAAATGCGTGTGTGCTGGCAGACGTTAACTAGACTTATTAGGTGATCATTTCACAACATATACAAATACCAAACCCTTGGGTTGCACACCTGAAGTTAATGTATGTAGATTATACAAAAAGTAGC
This sequence comes from Micronycteris hirsuta, assembly GCA_004026765.1. Lineage (NCBI taxonomy): Eukaryota > Metazoa > Chordata > Mammalia > Chiroptera > Phyllostomidae > Micronycteris > Micronycteris hirsuta. The sequence continues at coordinate 16,340 of PVJI01010629.1, read as the reverse complement.
CCTGGATAGACATTTTTGTCTAGCCCTGGCTTGACTCTTCCTGCTCTTCTGCATGAAGAAATTTGGACTTGTACCTGTCTCAGTATACCACGTCCTTTTCCCTGGAGTGTTTGCTGCTACTTCATATTTCAGATTTTATACTCATCCTGGCTTTGCAAGTTTTTTAAATCTCAGGATTAATAGGTGTTATTATCTATGTACAAAATCCACAGGGGGACATAATTCCTAACTGAATTTGTTATAAAGAACTCCATGTTCAAGCGGATAATTACCTTTCATCCTGAGTGTGTACCGCTGGAGTAAGTTCAGGAAGTGGAGAGGGAAAGGAGCGGGGAGGGAACAGCTGACCCCCGCTCTCAAGCAGCCCCCAGCACTGATTAAATGGAAGTAAGTGCTGCGTGTGATCGCTGAGTGTTAGAAGAGTTACAGTGAATGTGAAGAGGGCGTGTTCCCCTGTGCTGCGGGAGCGACCCAGTTAGAAGGGCAGAGATGACACGTCTGCCCTTCCTACAGCCTCCTTTCGTCTCCTACAATAGCCTCCTTCTGTTCCCCCTCTGTGTGCCTGTTTTGCTTTATCCAATGATGGAAGGACTCCTTCTCTTTTGCCCTCTCAGATCCCATCATTTTGACTAAGTGTCCTCCACACTCTTTCTTCCATGGCAGATGATTCTTTTACTTGGGATTCTACCTCATGGGAGTCCCGGAATGTCGTGTAAACCCATGCTGGTATTTATTTCTTCTTATGTTTCTTATTTCTTCTAAGTCACTCTTCTCCACAACAGGTGTTGACTTCTTTCTGACTAAATGGGATCAGCAGCTTTGCTTTGAGATGTGAATGGTCAGGCTCCAGGGCAGCAGACAAACTGTAGGAAAGAGCCAGAGCCCTAATAGAGGGCCAGGCCTGGCATTCAGAATGCAAACTGGGCAGGAGAGTGCAGGAGAAGATGTTCACCCCATCTCCTCGTCTGCTTTACCAGGCGTCATGCGCAGTACTTCACAGACGTCGTATCATCGTATCCTCTTATCATCCCTATGAAAAAAGTTCTATAAATTCCACCTTAAACATGAGCAAGATAAAAATTATGAAGCATGAGGCTTCATCACCTCTTCATGGCACAGCCTAGATTCAATTCTTACTTCAGAGTATGTCATAGAGCCTATAGTCAAAATATATGTCAAGCCAATATCCAGGGACTTCGGCTGGATATAGGAAACAGGCTTTGTGGCTGGGATGTTTGTTGCAAAATCCAGCCGACATGGGCAGACAATTCTATGTAATTAGAAGCTGTCTATCTTCTATGTAACACAAAAATTTCTTCTCCCCTTACTCATTGAGAACTCCTTTTTATTATTATCATCCCTTCATTCAAATATTGCAGAAAAAAGCAGGACAGACATACCTTCCAATCATGTAGCATTTGATAAACACGATGCGTTTGGGGTAGTATAAGTGCATCTTGATGTGTAGAAAGAAGACGGTTTTCGAAATGTAATGATATTTGTCTCAAAATTTAAGTAACAGGTGATAAAAAGAGGTTTCCTAAATAATTAATTTTTGTGATTGCTTTGAGGAGCTAAGTCACAGAAAGACTGTCTTTGTGATAATCAATGTTATACCACTCCTAAAATCTTGAGCATTTCTCTGATTATTTTAGCCTATTATGTTTGCTTTACAAAGTAAACCAAACATGTCTGTCTTCTCTGGTGGTGACTAGGGGATATTTGTAATCAGTAAATATTGCCTAGTTAAGTTGCAAAATGCTGAGGCCTGTTTGGTGTTAGGTTTGATGCACTGAGAATGATTTGGGTCATTTCCACTCTCATGGTCATGTCCTACTTGGGGATGCGTTGGGTTCCATGAGAATATCCCTTAGAAGAGTGGTCCCCAAACTTTTTGTCACCAGGGACCAGTTTCATGGAAGATAGGCAGGGGTCAGGGAGGAGGTGATAAGGGAGGCAGCAGGAGGCAGTGGCCAGGTTCCTAATAAGCTGTGGCCTGGGAGTTGGGGACCCCTGCTGTAGGATATCCTGCTTCCTTATGTGACAATTTCTGTTGTAGAGGTTTATTAAAGGGCAATGAGTTACATGAAAACCATTGATTATTTCTCTCTGGTTATGAGCTAGTTACATATTCCCATAATAACTCAGAAGTTCTTCTAGACCATTGCAAGGGATATTCACTAATATTTATGGACTTTTTGGAGGTTCTTTTTTTTTTCCTTTCTGCTAAACTATGGAGGTCCGGGGCCTAAAAATGTATAATTTTCCTCCTCGCACCTTCTCAGTTCTTCTAGCTGGACTAATAATCAGATTTAACAGAGATAAAGTAACAGGAGAAAATGTCTAAAATTTATTTTACAAATGTACATGTTGGGGTGCTATAATGTAACATATATATATTATAAGACACAAGTCTCCAATTTTACATATCATATTATTAGAGAGAAAACAATAAGCATTTGCATTCTACCATATATATATGTGTGTGTATGTATCTGTATGTACCTGTATTTTTAGGACTATAAGACACACATTTTTCCCTAAATTTGGGAGGAAAATGGGGGTGAGTCTTATAGTCTGAATGTTTTGTTTACATTTACATTGGTGAAATATTATGTTATTTATGTTATTAAATATTTGACCACATTTTTTGCTTCAAAATTATTTTCCCCCGGCTGGTGTAGCTCAGTGGATTGAGCGCAGGCTGGGAACCAAAAGGTCCCGGTTCGATTCCCAGTCGGGGCACATGACTGGGTTGCAGGCCAGGTCCCCAGAGGGCCATGTGAGAGGCAACCATACATTGCTCTTTCTCCCTCCCTTCTCCTCTCTCTAAAAGTAAATGAATAAAATCTTTAAAAAAAATTTTTTTTCCTATTTTCCTCCTCTAAAACCTAGGTGCATCTTATGGTCCAAAAAATATAGGGTGTGTGTGTGTGTGTGTGTGTGTTGTGTGTGTATGAAAACAAGTGGCCAATTTAGTGATAATATTTTTCAAGATGTGAGAAGGCAGATTTTAATAAAGGCACTTAGAATTTTAGAGAGTAGTTTACTGTTAATGTTTGGATATCTTGTGATTTTAGGTTATATGCTTATAAGTGTACAAAGTCTGTACACTTATGTGTGTATAATAGTTTTTCATGTCTGTATAATAGTTTACATACTAATGTCTGTATAATAGTTTACATACTAATTGTACATTTGAGGATTTTTAAATTATTTTTGGAGTGGCTATTCAGTTTCATCTCATTCTTAGCTATCACTGATAAGTGTTTGTCTGCACTTACATTGTGCCAAGGGTTTGCTTGGGAGATTAAGAAAGATTTTGTATTTCACAGACAAAACTTTTCTAGAGAGTGGTCCTTATAGTTCGTCTCAAATATAGTTTGATTGTCTTTGTTTTTAAATTATAGTTGACATACAATATTACCCACTTTGATTATTTTAATACCGTTAATGGAGGACAGAAGTGGTAATTTATTGCTTTTAAATAGATGTCCAATTTTCTCACTTTTTACATGCTAAATGTATAAGGTCAAAACAAAATCGTTTTGTCTTCAATGTTACTTTATTTACCATCTGTTGTACATTTTGCCTGTGATTTTAAGTGTTTTCAACACCTAGCTGCAACATTTCAAAAACATATTAAAATGACTTTCAGAGAGGACTTAAAAGATTGTCTATGATTACAGAAGCTAAAATCTTGCTTTTTTAAAAGATTTTATTTATTTATTTTCAGAGAGAGGAGAAGGAAGGGAGAAAGAGCAATGTATGGTTGCCTCTCACATGGCCCTCACTGGGGACCTGGCCTGCAACCCAGGCATGTGACCCGACTGGGAATCGAACCGGGACCCTCTGGTTCCCAGCCCGTGCTCAATCTACTGAGCTACATCAGCCGGGCGTTTTTTAATAAATGTCAAAATTATAGGAAAAAACTATACTAAGAAGCATGATTATCAATGAAATCTTCATTTATTAAAAAGCATTAAGCAGTGCTTAGAATATGAAAGAACGCTTGTACTTATGACTCTAAACATTGCTCTGTGTGGCTTTCTGAAATATGGTCAGCTTCAAATAGAGCTATTTTCATGTACCAATACGTAACAGCTGACACTACGGTCCTTCTCATAGACAGTGATGAGGATGTTTTTACCAGAGAGATGTTTTACTACACGTCATACAGAACATGATTGTGCATATAACCTCTGTTCAAGATTGCACATCCTCAGAGACGGCTAAATCGGAAGCTGTGGTCGTTTGGTTTGTACAGTGTTTTGTAAATTTGTTAGGACTTAAATTAGATGATTAGAAAATCAGGTGATCTAACAGATAGGTGAATCTGACAGAGAAGGCTTAAATTTCTGCATGGCCAAATATAATGGAGCTGACAAGGTTTTGTTCTTTTTAGGTGGCATGCAGTGCATGCATTCATTCAAACATTCATCCTTCCTAACCCGTTAAGTCTTCCTCCTGACCCTGCAGGTGTATCGTTTTCAGCCTCTCAGCTACATTCAAAGCAGAAATGACCTAGATTTTGTTTGTTGTGTGGCTTTCACTGAATGCTTACTGTGTGTCTGTGCTGTGGAAGAATCCTCATACTAACCCTGTAAGATAAGCATTGTCATTGGCCTCATTTTGTAGAGGCAAACTGAGGGACCCAGAGGTACAGCACCTTGTCTAAGGTTACCGGAGAGGATGCGGAGTTGTCGGCCCAGGCCTGAGGCCACAATAGCAGTAGTCTTAGCCACAGTGGAAAGTAGTGTCTATTTCTCAATCACTTTCTTCCAGAGACCTGCCATATCAAGTTCTAACCACCCCGAATTATGCAGTTGTAGTTTCTGTTAACACTGATTCTGTACAAAATGATGTTTATAGAATTGACTGTATTTTATTCTAAGTAATGTATATGTATAGTTTAAAAATAAAATTTCTAGCCCATATTGCTTTATGGAAGTCACCTGTGATATTTACTTGTTTGTTTATGAATAACTGACTTCCCTTTCCAGTAGTTGAGGGTTTAACCTTTAACCTCATCTCACCCTCATTTCCTTCTTCCCCATTTCCCAAATAATTGTATCATATTTTTAATTATGCTGTTTACACTTTCCTGATAGAGATATTGCTCATTAGTAAATTAGTACTGTACTGTGGTCACATTTTTATCCTCTTACAATATTCTCTCCCCTCCCCTGGAGGTACTAGTGACTATTATTCATTTGCTTTTTTCCTCTATATATTTGCATTAAAAAAATGCTTCATCAAGTCTTTATGCACTTGTGAACCTTTTTTCAAATGCTCAAACACTCCAAATAACCCACCATTCCCACTTTTCCGTAGCCCTGGGCCTCCTGCTCTACTCTAGAAGGTGGCTCTGTCATCTGGCCCCGAGGTCTCAAACTCAGCACTGCTCTTCGCGTCCGAATCTTTTGTGTCTTTGACCTGGATGCTGTGTCTTCCTCTTTTTTGGGTACATTCTATCATTTTTCTGAAGCACATCTTTTTGTAGCTTCCTAGAGAAGTGTGCATGAAAATATATTTTTGAGTCCTTGAATATTTGAATACCTTTAATGTGTTCTCACACTTACATCTTAGTCTGGATAAAAGTCCATGTTGGAAAACCTTCTCTAAGAATTGCACAATTACTGTTCATACTGCCTTCTGTGGTTCCATGTTGCTGTTGCTCATCAATGCCATTATACTTCTTTCTTTGTATGCGATTTTCCTGCCTCTGCCTGGATTGGGGATCTGTTCTTTAACTCTGTTCTGAAACTTCACAATGAGTGTTTCTATGGGTCTTCTATTAGCTAAAGAGGTGGGCACTGAATTATCTGGTCTCCTGTACACAATTACAGCTGTTCTGGGAGCACATCTGGGCACAAAGGCTGAGATGGTCACTGCCCATTACGGACATATTCTCTCCAATCATTTGTTTTCAGCTTGCTACCTCATGCCAGTCCTAAATGGGCAAAGACAGGAGCTTCTGATCTCCCGTGAGGGATGTGGAGATCAGATGGGGAAGGAAGAAGCTCCCTCTAGCCAGATACATTAACATGGCTCAATCTGTGGTTGGTCGTTTTCACTGTCCTAGTGAGGAACTGCAAATCCTGGTTGTGGATCCATATCAGTGAGTTATGGGAGTTAAGCTAGAACTGACTTTTGAGCATGCAAACTAGAATTCATTGTTATATAATTAACACGTTTGTGTGGAATCATTTCTCTGGAGTTGCCTGTTTGCAACTCCAGAGAAATGTAAACCCACTTATGGTAATCAATGTGAAAGAGAGCTAGAGCCTGTGCCATGATCACGGAGACCGACTGCCAAGCCCACCATTCAGTATTTGCCTAGTTTGCATTTTACTTCGCTTCATTTATTTGGCTTTGATCTGTCTTGAGACAGAATGATTATAAACTTTTACTAAACAATATTCTGACTAGTGAAAACAACAACAAAAAAATTGCTGCACATAGAAATAGACCTAATAACTGTTCTTTTGGGCATAAAAATAATTTTATGTCTGAGAGATTCACCACATGGAAATAAATTAATACTTTAAGCTATTCACATAAAACACACAAAAAAGTCATGTCTCCCATAATTATTTCAAGAACTTTCCATTAACATGCTGTCTCCAGTTTCACAATAAAACGGAAGAATTCTATTCCTGGTTCCCACTCGGCATTGAAAAGCCTCCCTTTAGACCCCACCTCCCACTCTGTGCTCTCCAAGAACGTATTGATTGCATCGGAGTTATCTTGCCAGTTGGAGTCCTTACATAATAAAGAGTTTCTTTAGATAAGTGTTTTTTTCAATATAAAGAGGTATAATTCTAAATCTTTTCATAACTTAAGAGTGAGAAAAATACTACTGTCACATCTGAATTTAATGAATTCAAACTATGAAAACTGCTTATTGGAACTGCTTATTGGGTCCACCTCTACAAGGCAAAAAGGTATTTGCCAAGTGTGTTTGTTTGCCAGGGCTGCCAAAGTAGGGTGGCTACAGCCATCACGGGGTCAAAGGTTCGTCCTCTCTTCTTCGCTTGCAGATGGCCACTTTCTCACCGTGTCTTCACGTTGTCTTCCCTGTGTCCAAATTTTGTTCTGGTGTCCAAAATTCCTCTTCCAAGGGTGCCAGTTGTATTGACTTCATTTCAACTGAATTATCCTTTTAACCTATCTCCAAATAAAGTTACATTCTGAGGTAGTGAGGGTTAGGACTTCAAACTATGAATTTTAAAGGAGGAAGGGCACCAGTCAGTCTCTAATACCCAGAATATAAGTGGAGCAACTTTTAATCTATTCTATTCTTTAGCATTTTTTCTCAAAAAGTAAAGAGGAATTTGGATTGAATCTGCCAGTCAAACAATAAGTCGTGTGTATGCAGAGTCTGATTTAGATACAAGTTATGCAACCAGCTGTTTAACCAGATATGGAACTACAGTGTTTGCTCAACACACTTCCTGGGGAACAGAAAGGGCAGTAGTTACAGCATTCTCCCCATGTGCTGAGTACATTCCATGTATAATCTCTGAATGTTCACGGCAATTCTATGGTGCATATTCCACAGATGTGGGAACCGGAAGTCAGAGATCTCAGTAATTTTCCCAAATTAGCACCATTATTAAAAGAAGCTTGAATTTGGATCTCTATCTGATTCCAAAGACCATATTCTTTCCATTGCTTTACAAAGCTAGATTTGACTGTTCTCTGCATTGGCAAACTTTTTAATCTCATGAATTAACTGTGCACTCTGATTTTTACAAAAGCAAAAGGGAAAGGAGAAAGTTGAACATTTCTGTGAAAATGTCCCATGTTTGCACTCACTGTGGTGTAAGTGTACACCACAGGGCAGTGTTCAGTGACTGAAGAATCCTTAACGATATTGTGAATATTATGACACTAAATTATAACTCATAAGACAGAATAATAGGAAATATAATTAAAATGCTTAAACTTGGCTTAAAAGACTTTGTGCAATAATTTATATTCTCCAGTCCTTCCCACATAGTGAAGTTATTTTTGTACTACTCACTTTCATGACTGCATTTTTATGCACTAGTGACCAGTGTGTAATTTGTTATATATTTGAAACACGTGATCAAATGGACCCATGCAAGAATTGTTTATCCTGAGGATGTTAAATTTTCCACAAAACTTTATGAAAAAATATGGCATATTTAATACTTTGAAACAAGAGCACTGAAGGATTCCTTTTCCCATGCCCTGGTGCTTCTATGAATGCTATATAAGAGAGCTGGCATTTGTTCTGAGTAGTTTCACATCTATTAGGAGAGAGAAATCCTTACTTATTAGCTTTACTGTGGAGGGAATGTCAAAAAATCAAACACGTGACTCACATAAATATGGTTTCTCACACATCTCAGAACAATCCATATCATTTTTAGGCATATTTTTTTATTTCTAGGAAGTTCAATTGCACTGTTATATTTTGTAAGTGCATGAGAAAAATCTGCTGACATTCTCCATTTTATATGTGGAAATCATTTTTTTTCATGAAATTCTAGGAAACAGCAATTTTTTTTATGATTTCTTTAGGAATGCCCTTAACCTCCACAGGTTAAGGGCATTCCTAAAGAAATCATAAGAAACAGTCTTGAAATGCGTTGAATTTTTAAAAGTGAAGTGAAACAGGCAGTCGTGATGAAATGTGGTACGCCATGGAGAACAGATGAAACAGATTATTTCCTCTGTAACAACCAGCCATGATTTTAAAATCTTCTCAGATTTTAGGATGATGTAAAGAAAGGAATTTTGGACCGAAGGGTAAAATTCACAACAGAGATTTAGTTACCAACTGTTTTGAAGTAGCGGGGTGAAATTTAAATGACCAAAGTGTAAAGAGCACTTATTCCCTTTTAGGTGAAGTCCTGTAATTAAAGACAAACAACAAATCAGTAAAAACCCATACAATTTATCTACGGAAGGTATAGTGGTAGGTTAATAATTTAAGAAGTATTGCTGACATATTGGATTTTGGTATTTTTCTTAAGATATAAAAAAGATAAAATTAATTTTTGCTAGAAACTATAAATGTGACATGATAATAGATTAGGGTTAACTGCATGTAAGAATTATAGAAATAAATATAATATGATTCTCATATGAGCTTATAGCATATTTGTGACAATTAGATTGTTTAGTGATAACAGTTTATTATATGCTACATTATAGGAAGGTAGTTGTATTTATTAGTGAAATTATTAGTGATACATCTTGATGTTGACATGAACAAATACGAAGGTTTGAGCTGATATTTAGGAGTTAAATGCAAAGTATACCTAGGAACATTGCATGGGATTCAACCCATGGCATTTTATCCTCTTTTCAGGAATCAATATGTAAAATAGGTTGTAAGTCAAGTAAAAAAATTCCTTTGAAGCTATAAAAGATAATCACCATTTTTTCAATGTGAGAATAATTATATACACATATATATAGTTATATATGTGTATATACATATACTTACATAATATGTAAAGAGTTGAAATCCAACATGTTTTTTAATTAAAATAGAAAAATACATCTTTAGTTTTCTGTTATTATTATGAGAGACTGCAGAAAATAGTAAAAATAATAAATATTACAGGAAGATATTTCCTAAGTGTGTGTGTAGATACAAATATCAAGTAGCTCCTAAAAATGGAGCTAACTTGTAAACCAATTTATGAAGGTATATGGCAGCCACAGACCAACCATATCATACTTAATAATTCTCAATAAGCTTTTCACTAACCTGTTAAATGTTGAATTTGTGTACGCGAGGAGATGGTCCACAGTATGATCCAGTAGGACATCATCTTCCTTCTTGGCTGAAGGCAGAGCTAGCTGCCCTCAGAGCTAGTTGTAATGTCAGTGGCTGGCTCGCTCAGACTTTGTGCTCTAACCTTCTTTGGGAAGGAAAAACATTATGGAAATGATCTGCCTTTTTATTTTTATTTATTATTTTTTAAAATTAAAATTATTGTTCAATTACAGTTATCTGCATCCTCTTGCCTTCTTGAAATAATCTAAAATATTATATGATTCTTTGACGTATGGCTTGTTCACTATGATTCAAAACTTTTACAGACCTTGTTTAAATGAGAGTAATTTCCAGTCTTATAGTGATATAAAAGAATTGTTCATAATACCATTATTGCATCTAATACAGTTTTTGCAAAGACCCAATGTTATGTCTACAATTAAAATATATGGAGAAAAATATTCAACAGTCACCCACTCCAGCAAAAAAAAAAAAAAAGTTGAGGAAAGAATGACATTTGATAAATTTGCACTTTAGCCAACAAAGTCTTCCCAGTATGGGTTTCAGAAGTTCCTTACTTTTAATAGAAACAAGAGAGAAAGTGCTGTGATTTCTAATTCAATATTAAATATGCAATACTCTTTGAGACCTTATTCTACCATTTTTTACAGCAGTGGAGATGCAAGAATATGTTTATGTTTTAATAATATTCTATTCATTTCATTCTAGCCTCATTTGTTTTCTATAAAATCAATCTGGGTGGCCTCAATTAATCTGTACAGTCATTTTTATACAAGCTAATCAAAGATATTTATTTCTTTTTTCTTTTTTATTGTATTTTTCATTATCATTTATCTCCCTATACTGTCTTCCACCTCCACCCACCTCTCTCCCCCTTTCTGAAAGTAACTAAATGTAGGTCATAAGTAATGAGCACTTATTGAGTAATTCTGCTGTGAAAATCATTATGGATCAGAAAGGAGTGTGAGGTAAGGTATCAATCAACACAATGGAGGAATTAAACTTAGCTAACATGCAAATTGGAAAGCAATACAGAACAACATAAATTATAAATTATTAATATGGACAGAACATTGTATAGGAATTCTCAGAAAGGAGAGATCACTATGGGCTGAAATTGGGAATATTTATGAAGAAAAGCAGGACTGGACTTTGATATGAAAGCTGTTTAGACTTTAGTTTGGTAGAGGAGCAAAAACAGGATAGTCAATTTAATTATTCAATGCTGCTTTGACCAGGTATAAAAATACAAATTTATATGTTGTCAAGGAATCTACATTTATAACAATTTTTATCATATAATAAATTATTTATATGTCAAAATTTTTGGCAACATCACTCAGAAAATTTTTTATTATATTCATGTCTTTGTAAAATTTCTCATTACAGGCACTATATCAATTATTTTATTTGAAAAAATGAAAGTTCTTTTGGAGAATAAAACAGTATCATGAAATGTCCTCAATCAATCCTTATTCTAACTGGTCGTCTAGTAAAATCAGTAAAAGTAAGAGCAGAAATGTTGGCATTAAAACAGCAATTATTCCTGGGTGTCTGTGTCACACATACACTCATTGTTTCATGTCACAGAACATAGTAACATTGTAGAAATTATGAATAAAAACCTACAGAACTAAAGTCTTCATAAAACACTAATGTTATACGAAGATCAGTGTAGCTGGAGAGAGATTTCTAGTGACAGCAATCCCAGTTCCAAAGGCTTTACGTCTAACAACTGAGCTGGAAATGGAAATATATATTCTGGACAACTGTGTTGGATGTCTCAGAAAATTTAATTGGTAATGATAAAGGCTCTGATGTCAAAGATACTTGTTTAAATGTTTGATGCAATGTCAAAGAGGGAAAAAGTGATACAATTAATATTGTGTTAAATATTCTGTTTAAATTAATAAATGTTATAAGTAGACTTTAATTTATTTTACTTAGTTCAAATGGGATACATAGCGGTTTTAAAGGGGCTCTCCTAGTTGGGAAAATGTGGACTATGTAATATTCAATATTGTTTTCCATTAGGATGTATGTGGCATTCTATAGGCAACCCAGGAAATGTCACTAGATGACTTCCAGGATGAAACCAAAGTCTTGGGAACAATGATATCTCATTTTTAATGCCAGTTTATTTAGTTAATGATTAGATCATTGATACAAACACTTATTGCACCTAGTATAATTCCACCTTTTTTTCCGCTTTCCCTCAATTCTAGTTGAGCAGCATGAATAGTCTGCTTCAGAAGAGCTGGTTAAGGTTATGTCTACAAATATTTTACCCTAATATTTGTAGACATAACCTTATGTCTATATATGTCTACAAAAACAACCAATGATTTCTCACATTTGAAACTAGATTTATTTCAGATCTTCAGAGTAATGGAATAGGTAAATATTCCTTTGGGGAATTACAGTAAGCATCAATTTAAGAAAAGGCAAATTCTGTAATTTTATGCTGCTATGATATGGCATTATTGTTTTTAGAGCTATTTAAACTTGTTTATGTACTTAAAACTAATCCAGGGATATCACAGATGACTTTTTAAAATAATTTTTTAAAGATTTTATTTTTTTATTTTTATTATTATTTTTTATTTATTTATTTTTTTTAAGATTTTATTTTTATTTATTTTTAGAGAGAGGGGAAGGGAGGGAGAAAGAGAGGGAGAGAAACATCAGTGTATTGTTGCCTCTCACATGGCCCTCACTGGGGACCTGGCCTGCAACCCAGGCATGTGCCCTGACTGGGAATCGAACCTGGACCGCTTGGTTCCCAACCCGCGCTCAATCCACTGAGCTACACCAGCCAGGGCTATTTATTTATTTTTAGAGAGAGGAGAAGAGAGGGAGAAAATGAGAGAGAAACAGTAATATATGGTTGCCTCTCACATGGCCCTCACTGGGGACCTGGCCTGCAACCCAGGCATGTGCCCTGACTGGGAATCAAACCGGGACCCTTTGGTTCCCAGCCCGCACTCAATCACTGAGCTACACCAGCCAGGGCTTAAAATAATTTTGATATTAACTTTTGAAAGGATCATATTTATGTAATTGTAACAACATAATTCTACTCTTGTTCAGCATATTTGAACAGACTTAAAAATCTTTAGATTCTAAACAGCACAGAAAAACTTAAAGGAATAATATTAAGGAATAAATGTCTTAAAATTATTTAGATTATTTTATATCTTAAAGCAACAAGAAAGCTATCTCTGCAAATATTTCAACAGCTTCATCTGGTCTTTTCTGAACAACCCCCAACCCCCTGGCTCAACTCCACTTGGCCCTCCATGGCTCAGCTCCACATAACCATCTTACATGTTCCTGAAAAGAATTCTGGAATAGGGTGTAAATACAGTTGGGGAGGTATTAATAATACAAAAGGTATGTACAAATGAAGACATACCTTTTCTATCATTGATTTCTCTCCCAAAATAAAGAGAAAGGAAGGTTTTACAAGTCTGAACTGCTGACCAGTCTGTAAAGACTTTAAGTATTGGGATTCTCGGAAGCTCTGAAAATGTTTTCATGGCTGAACTGCTACAGAATCCTTTTGCAGTGCATTTAGTTTTGAAAAAGCTCAGCACTACCAATATCCTGGGACTAAGATCAGGCCTTTGGGGGGATTTTCAACCTGCTTCACATAGCTGAGGCTAATGCTCTTCGTAGTCCTTGTGGGCTACAGAAATTGGAACCGTTGGCTGTTTGCAATAGTCACACTACGAAACACAGGACCTAGGCCCCGAGGAGTATAAACTCTTTCTAAAGAAACCTATCAGCAACTGCTTAACCATGGGCAATCCTGACCTCATACACTCATCAAAACTTTTAGTAAAAATAATCAAACATATTTTCATGGTGCTGTTGCATTTATAGAGCTCTTATGACATACATTATGATATCAAATCTCCATTTCTCTTGAGGAAAGTATTGCTACTTTCAGGGATATCAAAATATTTACCCAGCAGTGCAGCAAGAGTAGAAGGAAGGCAGACCAGGCAGCTGAAAAAGTGGTGGGCACATGTCCCTGTGTGCAGGTGATGGGAGATAAAGGGCCAGGCGGTGGAGGCTGCCCTGTCATGCTAAGGGGTTTGGACTTTAACCTGGCAGTAATGAAATGAAGTCTTTTGAGAAGACAAGTATATGTTTAAGCTTAAGTCATAGAAAGACTGTTCAGCCCTGGCTGCTGTGGCTCAGTGGCTTGAGTGTTGGCCTATGAGCCAAAGTGTAGCCATTTCGATTCCCAGTCAGGGCACATGCCTGGGTTGCGGGCCAGGTTCCCAATAGGAGGTGCGTGACAGGCAACCACACACTGATGTATCTTTCCCTCTCTTTCTCCCTCCCTTTTCTTCTCTCTAGAAATAAATAAATAAAATCTTAAAGGAAAAGAAAAGAAAGGCCATTCAGGCAACATATTAAAAATGTTTTTAAAGGTCAAATAGTGGAAGTGATTGCTGTTATCCAGGCCAGAAATGAAGAAGGCCAGAGTCCAGGCAATGAAGATGGAGTACCGCAGACTGATACAAGACTTATTTGAGAGGTATTAAGGAAGTAGAGGGAACACATTTTGGTAATTGTTATTGGCTAGGTGGGGTCAGTGTTAGCTTCCAGGTTTCTGTCTTGGACAGCTTGATGAGTGATAGCGAACTCATGAGGCTGCAGAATGAGGATGAGACACCAGATCTGATGAGGAAAATGAGTTCACTTGTAAATATATTGAATTTACAGGCATGTGGATAGGGAATAAAATAATATTTCTACCAGAGAATTCTTAATGTAGTTCTGTTCCATAGGAGAGAGAGAGACTAGAGATTTAGATTCTATGGTTTCAGAGGAAAGCAGGTAGTTGAAACTGTTGAGTGAATTGAAAAATATAACAAAAGAGCATATGGAATGAGAAACAGAAAGATCAGTGGAGAAGGCCTGGTGAAGTACTACTTTTAAAGTAAATAGTTTCTTCATATATTTATGAATATGTTAATTATTACTAGTTAGAAAAGAAATATCTGTTTTAATTTTTTAATCAATGTTAATTATTTTTTTCACAAGCTCACTGACATTCTAGAGTAATGTCTTGATTTGTCCTTTGAGGAAAATCTTGATGAACTTTCTTAAAATGATTTGCTAATTATTTAACTCCATGATGTTGTGTTGCTATTAAAAGTGTAATTGAAATAGAAATGTAAGTTTTCAGTTCATTACTCAACCCAAACAGTTTAGAAAACTTGCTCTGTGCTTTGTGCTTTTTCTCATCTCCCTCTCATTTGATGTCTGCTGGTCTTGAAACTTGTCAAAGTCATCAGCAACTTTCATGTTTCCAAAGCGAATGAGCGCTTTTCCGTCATGTTCTTTTTCGTCAGCACTGTCACTTTTCACTATTCCCTTCTTGAAACCCTTTCACATACATGTTTGTGAACTCAAGGTTTAGCTCTGGAGAAGCCCGCTCGAGACACTCCCTTTGCAGCTCGTAAGCGGGACGATTGGGTGTCCACGCTCTTGCGTGAGATGTGCCTCTATCATACCTTGTTACAACATCGGCGCATTACCCTTCTGACTTGAAAAAGAAAAAGAAGAAAAAAGAAACTGATAACAATGGGAACTATCAAAAATGTCCACAAAATACACACCTAATCACATTATAGTGAATCTGGGGAATGTCAAAACTAAGAGATATATTTAAAAGCAACTAGAGAGAAAAGAACAAATTACCTTCAAGATACTGTACCTACAATTAGGCTTATAGCTAGAACTTCATTGGCAATAAAAAGAACCAGAAGACAGTGAAGTGATCATTACAGTGAACTAAGAAGAAATAATTATCATCTAGAATTTTATTCCCAGTGAAAATATATTTCAAATATAAGGTAAACAAAACAAAAATCCCAAAAAGTTTGCCTCAATAAGAAAAGAAACTCTGTAAATTGACTTCAGGTAGAAGGAAGGTAATCCCAGGTAGAAGGTCTGAGTAGCAAGAAGGAATGATAATCAAAGAAAATATAAATAATTCTAAACATTTACTGACTATGTAAGGTAATAGCAATCATTAAAAAATTGAAACAAAATAAAAACCAAAAATCAGGACAAAATAGCATATATGTTGGAATGGAATCATCAGAGTTCAAGATCTTTGTTCAGAGGTCAGTAAAACCACTGAATAAGTTTAAATGTTGATAAGTTATATTTGAATGTTTAAGTTTTTGAACACTCAAAGAAATAGAAATAACTTGATTGGATTCTAAGTGTATTGCTCATTTCACTAGCCTAGGCGATAGCATTCTGCCTTTAAGACTCGTGGTTGTTAAGATTTACATACCCTACCACAGAATCTAACATTGCCGAAGACACAATTCCTAGGGTCAGATTTTGACTGCCATCAATCGGAGAAAGTTGGAGTGAGTCAATGTCATGTCCATCTCTCCCTCTCAGACAGCCTGATTTTCCAGCACTTAGTTCCTACAGCACTTGGCAGGTACAGTGGTCTTCTCTTTTCTCCTTGGATGATAAAAAGTTGATGTTCTTTAATATCCTAATGAAAATAACCTAGGATTTA